>CAJFCY010000264.1:0-19831 GCA_904066265.1 Eimeria zaria | reverse complement strand
GAAAAGGGGGATGCTCCCCCTCACATGGGGGGTTCCGGGAATTCCCTGCAAAACCAATCTGTTACTGTTGCAGCATGACGACTTCCAGGAGGGGAAATCTCGAGTTCTTGTTAAGGGAGAAGGGAGAAGGAAGCGGGATGCGTACGAAGACAACAATCTTGTGCTCCTTCCAATTCCAGCAGAGGGCGTTAGGCTGGCCTCAAAAGACCCAAACAGTGTTGAAGAAGGGAAGCAGATTATATAGCAGACGCAGTTTATAAGCTTGTTTCATCTCTAGATTGTGCAGATGAGTTTAAAATGCGGCGTCTCAAGAGGGCCCTTTCTGTGACTGGGGCCCCCCAAACCCCGGCCCTCGGCTGTCTGCTCACGGACCGTTAGTGAGCTTAGTCACACTAGGCTGCTGAAAGTAGTGTGACCGGCGAACTGTTTCGGAATAGAACCAAGTTGCTGATACAACAGAAAACTACAGCAAAAATCAGGCTCACTACCGACTTGAGAGCGACGAAGTCAAACGGAATTGCCTCTTTCGGCGCAGCCTCTAGCGGCGCTATATTGAGTGCATCATTCAGCCCCAACACATCCATCTGTCCCTTGAATGCACTGCGAGCAGCTCAGGTCATACATATTTCAGTTCACTAAAAGATAAACCGGCCGTTCCATCATCAACTTCGACATTGCGACGGCATTTTTAAAGTGCTCGTTTAGCACAGTCCGTCTGAAGCTTGAGCTGTACTTTTCATCTGCTTGCATGCTGGAGACTGACGAGAGAGTAGATGTTTCAGAATTGTCTACGTTGTGTAGCCGAAGAGGGGTTTTGGCATGCGCTGTTGTGAGGTTGACTTGCAGCAGTGGTTGCCGCGAAGAGCGCTGCAATTCGGGGAAGGCCAACACCTGCCCACACCACCTCCAGGCCCGTACGTTACAGGACGCCTAGAGGCTGGAAAGGAGGCCACATGCGTAAACACGCATTGCGAAGAAAATGGACAGAGTTCTTTAGAAAGTATTCCTAAAATCGTCAATATTCTGTGGAAAACATCACGTAGTGCCCCACGGCAGGGAGCCACCACAATATCGGTGTAGGATTCCCTACGTGCAGTTGAGACGTGGAAACGTGCGCCCTACGTGCAGTTGAGACGTGGAAACGTGCGCCCTACGTGCAGTTGAGACGTGGAAACGTGCGCCCTACGTGCAGTTGAGACGTGGAAACGTGCGCCCTACGCGTAGTCGAGACTTTGAAACGTGCGCTTTAGACGTGTACACGGACTGGTGCGTAGACTACGTACCAACAGAGAAGAATGTGTTCAACAATTGCCTATTGAGTTAGTACATGCAGCAAAAGGGAGTTTGGATGTGCCTAGATATGGGGCTGCCTTGCGGCACGAGTAGCAGCGAGGTGCGCTGCAACATATGCCGGGCTGCGCCCACTCCCCATGCTTAGGCAGCCGAGCGGCAGCGCTATGGTTGCCTAAACTCAGGGGAAGGAGGTTAGCTGCTTTTACGGACTCTTTTCTTATAAGTACTTGGCTTTTTCGCAGCTCACGGTAGTCCTTTGATAAGGTTAAGGACTCTCGTTACACCTTTGATCAGATCAAGGACTCTCGTTACACTCAGCGACTCTTCGGCTTGGAAAAAATGTTGTATTCACGCCTCGTCAAGCAGGATGTTTCTTCCGCGAATACCATGAAAAATGCCCCCACCAATTAAGGCCGTCAAAATATTTCTGGCTGTGACGAGAGTCCTTGATCTTATCAGTGGACTATCGTGAGCTGCGAAAAAGCCAAATACTTATAGGAAAAGAGTCCGTAAGAGTTGCTAACCTCCTTCCTTATAAGAGTTCCCAAAAGCAGCTGAACCTTTTGGCAGCCAGCGTACGATGGCCCGGTTGCCTCCGCGCGGGGAGAGGAGGTGGCCTGGCACGAGTTGCAAATAACCCAGCCCCAACTCGTCCTACACGGTAGTACCGCATACGAACACGACCAACCCCCCTTTGACTACATGCAACAACGCAATAGGCAGTTGCTAGGCACTTATTTGACCGTTAGTAAGCAGGGTGGACACAAGCAGGACTATGCGCCTCAACTTCATCTAGAGCGTGCCAAAACGCCGGCATTCTTTGTCCCGCGAAGAGAATAATAGGTGTCTAACGAAACGTAAGGGCTCTATCGATGACGAAAGCGAGCAGTTGCTCCCCCTCCTGCCCCCAGAGTAACGAGAGTCATTGATCCTATCAAAGGACTATCGTGAGCTGCGAAAAGCCAATTACTTATAAGAAAAGAGTTTGTAAAAAGCAGCTGACCTCCTCTCCCTGAGCTTAGGCGACCATAGCGCTGCCGCTCGGCTGCCTAAGAACGGAGAGTTCGGCCTATGGTGCTGCGCACCTCGCTGCAGCACGTGCGCACGTGCTGCGCGGCAGCCCCAACTCTAGGCACATCCAAGCCCCTTTTTGCTGCATGTACTAACTCAATAGGCAGTTGCTTAATACATCCTTCTCCGTTCGTAGGTAGACAAACCACGAGGCAGTGCACACGTTAAACCCACGTCTCAACGTCTCACAACGTCTCAACTGTTGGCCTTCCACGCTTAATTGCACGGAAGGCATGCTACACCCAGCGATTCCAGTCATGGCACAAACTTTTGGAAGTAAAGGGGAGAAGGCAGACGATGCAGCGTAGCAGCAACAACTCTGGCAATTCCTTCCGTGTAGTTTTTGCTAGGAAAACTACCTAACTAAAGAAACATCCCGCAACACGGCAGCCTCCTGCAGGGTTCACCCGGGCACAAATGGTAAACAATTCATTGCTCCTTGTCGGTTCGGAAATAGAGCAATGGTAAAGAACGCCTGCACCTGTAATACGAGTGCATTATCAACCACCTTACGTACTAATAGCAAACCGTTAAGCCCCTTGCTTAGATATTTTATACAGTGACGGCATAGCCTGAGTAGCACTCTGTGCGGAGGTGGGTGTGCGTATCTTTACTTCTATGCATCTCTCCTAAGGATCAAGTAAACATTCAACAACTGCTCATAGTGCTAGTGCATGCAACAAGGGGAGGTTAACTGCGCTTGCATGTGGAAGTCCCTTGGAGAATTAGTTGTGGTCAGGTTCGTTGCAACACCTCTAGTCGTCCCGTGCAGCCCGGGCGCGGGCACTTCGGCTGCCAGACTGAAGCTGCACGACAATTGGGAAGCAGCTCAGCTGCATTTTTGAAGCTCTTACCCAGTATTTTGGCCATACAGCGGTTCGCCGCTGTCCTCAGATAAAAGCGAAGATTCTCGTTACATCCAGCCGTTGTCGCCAGGGAACTTCATTATCCCCATGTTCCCTTACGCTGAAAGCTGGAAATCACCAATAGATCAACACGACGTCTGTGGGCTTGTTACCATGGAAAAATGGTTTGGAGAGAAGCCATAATGTTCAGCCGGATGCGGCGGTGACCCCAGTTTTGTGGGAGACTCGAAGTAGGGGTAAAGCTGTACGCCAAGATCAAGGAGAGGACTTGCCACAAACTAACTATACGTAAATGCTTGATGAGCTCTGCAAAACGCAGTTCCGCTACCAAGCAATAGAAGGTTGGGAGCCGTGTAGACGACACATGCAGGCAGCGGTTCTGGGCTGCATGCAGGCGTCGTAGCATATATCTGAGTAGGGTTCAAAACACGTTATCTTTTGGCGTTTTACACAGAGATTGTGAAGTAATTCGCAATGGCTAGGTTGTCATACGCTGTTGCGACATTCTTGGTTCTTCTCCTGCAGTACACACCCGATTTTTTGAGCTCCAACGCCATGCATGTGGGCGAAGCTAGCATGCGACAGCTTCTCTGTTACAGCAGCTTTCCACGGCAAAACGTGCATTATTCCATTAGAGATGTGTAAATGGTCCCCGCGCGGTACACATGTTCAGCTGGCAGCGGCCGTTTCAGCCTGATTTCACTCATCCTGCCGTTCTGTACAACCCGCTACAACAAGAATATATTCGTTCATACTGTGTACTCGAGGCTGAAAGTGTTAGCACATATAATTCCACTAACTTTCCATGGTCACGAGTGCTCACGTGCCCTGCAGATGGAAGCCAAGGCCCCTAGAGGCGTTGCGGAGGCAAATACTTCCGGTCTTGTTATTGGATTTTCAACAGCATCGAGCAATGAAGAAGCACGGGCTGTGAGCCACTTTGCGGTTTGCGGAATCCGCATCCGCCTGGTCGTTGCTGTTTCCTGTACATCGTATATTAACCGCTCCATCATAGATGCGGTGCACCGCTCTTTAGAAAATTGTCCCAGCACGGTCGGAACAACAAGTGCTAACGTAATCCACATGAAGGGTACTATGCGTTGATTAACATGGTAAATGTGCACCCAGAGCATCTAATCTCAGTGCGAAGCTTCTTGTTTTCTTTGAGGTGTTGAATGCCTCTTTTTTTGTGCAGATCGCAGAGCACCTCGTTACGGAGCGTCTCGCCGCATGCGTACAAATCGTACCTGCAATAGAAAGTGTCTACGAGTGGAAGGGGAAAATAGAGGCGCGCAGCTGTCTACCACCCTTCACGGGCGTTGCTGCCAGCAAAATATAGTTGTAGTTGACGTCACTTGGTGAATCCAGAGCTGATGCTTGGGGTGTGGATGTGGGTGTGGACGGCAGTTTTTTTTTGGTGTGTAACGACGCAGAAAAGCTCGGAGGCGCTGATTATCGTCAAGACGCAACGGACGCACACCCAGGCAGTGATACAAGCAATAAAGGACAAACATTCGTATGAAGTCCCGGAGGTGCGCGTGAGTACTGTATCATTTGAAGAGTCACTCAGTAGAACCTTGCGCCATAGAAAGCACACTTAGTAGGTTCGAAGTCTTAGCCTTGGATATTGATCCCCTCCATGTTCGTATGCTGACGCTAGGTGGTCTTCACTGACATCGTGGATGGCAACCCAGTAAGCAGGCAGTTTCACCGTTCCCATATACGTTGCACAGTCGCGTCCCCTGCGCCATTGTAGTTCCCCAAAGTCCCCCATTCCCTGGAACTTCGAAACCTTTAGAGTTGCGTTGCGCATCTATGTGCCACTTGCGTGTACTCAAACGCAGGACTACCTCCAGTGGGCTCGAGCTGCTACTCAGTTAAAGGGCACCTAACGCAGGCCCGTCAGTTTGTTCGTGGTAAGCCAAAGGAAACGCAGCAACCCTGCGGAGGTATAGGATGCCGTAATTCGCCCTTAACCCGGTAGAGGGAAGTAAAATCAACTGTCCAGTAGAAGTGACGCCTGCACCTTGACGGCGAAATTTAGGGTTTAGTGCCATACGGAGTGGGAAGTGTACAGCCGCTACTGTTTCTTCACTATTGGACCGCACTATAAATGCCAGTTGGGCATGAACACTGTACATGGCCAACGGACATGTAAATGCTTTTCTTCCCCGTGCAGGATAGACGCAACGGGAGCTGGCGACTTTTCGGAGTCTCTCGCGCAGTACGTAGTTCATTTTAGCTCATGTAGTCCTGCATATCCCAGAGAACTGCTGCCGGGAACGGCGCATCAGTAGCATATCACCTGCTGGCTGCTTATTAGGTCTGCACCGGCCTACGCCGAATATAGGCACTGGAAAAGCTTACGCAACAGAGGTCCGGCTACGCTAACTCCTGCATAGCTGCAAGGTAATCGGAACATGGAAAGCGTGCGAAGCCCAGGCTTCGCACAAGTTCAGCCGGGTACAAGGGTCAACTGCACGAACACTGTTCAAGCAATTCCCTTTGAATTTCAGTGCTTTATCGGAGTTGTGAAGAGGTGCATGCGTATGGCTGGTGAACACTCCGTAACAACCGTTCTCAAACGTGTATCTAGTGTATTGTCGCATGATATTCTTCCGTCTGCGGTCAGCAATATGACGCCACCACAGCTGAGCAAACGCAACACACGCAACATGTTAAAACGACAGTTCAACCCTTCCCGAGACCCATAACAGGTGCTAACGTCGCAGGTGGTTCTGTTGTACCTCGGAACTACTAAACTACAAATCCTAAAAGCATTTCGCTTACCAGGAAGGCACATTACTGTCGCCAGAAGGAGGAGGTGGGAGATATCGCCCCAACTTGTCGATGGAAAGCTTAACTGTCCTCTTCAGCCCCGCTTCATCGTTGAGGATTTTGCTGTACTTCGCTGCAGCAGCCGGGAGAATGCTTTCAACAACTGCCCGGTCTACTTCACGGCACCTGATGACTACTTCGTTTTCCAAGAGGCGCAGCAGGCCCTGAAACCGCAAGCAACGTCTAAAGTGATGTACCTAGGCGCTCTAAAAAGGCACACGAATGGGATGCAAATGCATGCACAGTTCTCACCTGGACAATGAGATCCACAAGGAGCTCCTTGTATCTGGCGGTATCGGAACATACGGCGGCCAGCTGCTTTTGAGACTGCGCGTAAACTTCGTTCACCACTTGTTCCTGCGCAGCGATGCGTCGGAGACGTGCCTTGTTAATGGCCGTCGATCGGTCGCTAAAGAAACACAGACAGATGCATACGAATTAATGCGTTCACGCGAATGTCCAGTCTAAGCGGGATTGCTACTGTAATGCCTGCCTAGCGAGGCACCTACATGGAACGCTGCACCTCAAGCTTCTTCGCTTTCTTGTCGAACTCCTGCCGAATCTTGTCCTTCATCTGCTGAACAAGCTTTAGCTTCTCAATGTTGAAATCCTCCAATGCACGCGCTTCTATTTCTTGCGCTTTGTCCTTGGCTTCGTTCAGAATGAACTTTACCATTTGCTGGATCTGGGCAAGGGCTTCCTGGTCATCCTGAAGAATAAAAGCACAAAGCAATAAATCAATGAGTCAACAGGCGCAACACTCTGGGGGGGACACTGCTTCACACGGATTCCAGTGGCACAGCATGTACTTCACTGAACAACACAGCGTCTGTGAGAGAGGTACGCTTACGCTCTCCCAATGGCATTTGGTGCATCGGGAAGGGGCCGATCATAGACTGATTTTTTCTGGCAGAAGAATTCGCTTACCATCGCCATTTTCGCGGTGTCTTTGATAAATGCTAAACTACACTTCACATGTCATCCACTTCCTGCAGATAATGGTACAGTTCAGAGCGAAGATACATGCGCACATCGACCACAACGTTCCGTGAGGAAACCTTAAATTACTTTTCAACTGTAGATAAGGTATAGTCGGGCTTCGGCGTGAATGTAACTATGGGCTCGACAGGTATCACGGCCAGCAACAGCAAGTTGCTACCGCAGGCGAACGAGCATCCCTCTTGCTCGTTCGGCTGTCACATAAACCATGGCGGCACAAAAGTCCAGAGGCCGAGAGAATTTATAACTGCAACTGACTAAAAGGAGTGCTTCGTTCAACTCCATTAACCGTACAACCGTCCAAAAATGCGGCGCCAGCAACAGGGTGTTGGAGGACGGCTCGTTGGTGAGTCGGCGAGAACTACGTGCATCGCTATCAGCACAGATCTGCAAAATTTACCCGTTGATCTATGAGAAACAGCAGAGATTGGGAAATTATGAAGTTTGCTTGGTGGCGACGTCGCTGTGCCTGGTGTGCCCAATGGGTCCCCTTGATCGGCTTGGCAAGCGGCAAGCTGCCACAAAGTGAATGGTATATATATGTACCTACTGTGCTTCCACTTCCTACAAAAAGAGTTATGGCTACGCTTATACTGAATTCGCGGACTACCTCAAGAGCGCTGGCTCAGCCTTTGTGCGGCAGGGCTGTCGCGCTCGTTGCGGGGCTGTGTCCCTTATGTACGCTGGTAACATCTCCATATCTCATTAAGAGGTATCCAAAATGTGAATGAACGCTTCGAATGTATTGGTTGGCTTGCTGTAGCACGGCAGTGTGTATGATATTGGAAAGCAGCTGCCAGCAATGCCCTAATACTACTAGCTCGTAACGGCTGAAGTAGCTTAAAGGGTTCTTATTGTAAATGCCAACTTCTGTTGCATTACTGCAAACTTCTACTTGTGAGGCATCGTTGCATGCTGAGCTGTGCAAGGTTGTGGTGAAGTAACTGAGAATCTTAACATGTCAAGTGAAACGCCTGTACTCATCGGGTTGTTCGACGACAAAGTTCCTGACGACGACCAGACAACAGCGGACGTCCTAAGCAAGTTTGGGGGCCAGCCGGTACGCCTAAAATAAGCTGCTTCTGTTTTATCAAGGACACAAGGCAGAAATGTTGAGAGACTGGCCTGAATAGGGTAGTAAACTGGCTGGAACTAGAAGACTGTTCAGCATCGTCTTCATGCAGGTTTGGATCGATGGCAAAGTTCCGCATGGTTTCCCCTTCATATGCTCTCTCTGCGGTGCGGAACTTGACTTTGTTTGTCAAATGTAAGCCTTTTACTGCTGACCGGAGGGAGATACGGATGCTAGCTACTGTTAGCTCTTCTGTTTAAGCCTCTGGTGTTCCTTGGATAATACTTTCAAAGCGACATTTGCACTTTTGCATTCCCAATCTTTACAGAGCAACGCCTTACTGTGCAAACAAACGGTGCCTATACCTTTTCGGGTGTCACAAGCAAACGGCATGCAGCAAGACTGTTGACGGCTGGACGGTTGTGAGAAGCGTTGTAGAACCTGCGCCATCCCACGTTGAAAAGGAAGTCTGCGACAATTCATCTGAATACCATCCGCAAGATCATGATGAGCGTACCTCCCCGGATCCGTCTGATTGGCTCCAAGCAGCGTTCGGCTCTAGGGCCTGTGCTAATTCTTGCAGCGACAGCTGCTGTCAGCACAATGAGAAAACGTGCAAGCCAGAAGCAGCGTCTTCACAAACGCGTGGGTGTGCAGAAGGGCGAAGAACAGCGAATGAACTGATGCCGGCTTTCTTCGTTCGCATCGAGCATGAACCGCCAGACAACTCTCAGTTCGACGCTACAGGTTAGATATGCAAGTAATAATACACCTTGCCCTATACAACCAGTAGCTGGTGGTATCATAGAGGGATGCTCTAGCTTGGCAGTACTGACGAAAACCACAGATCTGGGCGCATTCAACTCCAGGAGTAAATACGGCATTTTCTTTTGACGCACACCCATGTAGCCGCGCGCGTCTAGCAGACGCAGCACTTACAAGAACATTACCGTCCCACGCCGTGTGCTATCTGCAGGTGTGCGGGCACGTCAGTTACAGGTGGAGTACGAACAGCGGTAAGCCTTCTGTAATGCCAGCAATGCGCTTGGTTAGTACAGCTGATGATACCACTACTGGCACGTCGACTGGCGTGGGCGTGTGACGCAGCGAAGCGCAGGGTACAGCGGAAGACGCAGAAGGCAATCAGTACGTCTAGCGCTTTTTCCGTTTGCCAAAGGGATGTTGAAAGTCCAGAAGAACGAGAACGGTATCCGCGACTTCGATTATGACCGTGCTTGAATGTACGCGGCAGAGTCTAGTGCATTTGCTATGCCTGCAGATACAGCGTCGCTGATGAAGCATACGAAGAAAGCCCTGACAAAGTGAGTTCGCAGGTTACTGTAAAAGTTTTCTTGGCATGTGCATTAACTGACTTTAATATTTACGATATAGAAGATGCGTGCTGAGACTGACGTATTACTGCGGAAGGCGTGTGTCGTGTTGGTACTAGGTTTTCCTCAAGCTGCAGAAACGACTTTCCAGGAGCCCTAAGCAGGCGATCCGGTACAGCTTTGGAGGGAAGCCTCTGTTCATATCCCCTCTTCCAAAGGGAAAAGCAGCGGCAGTTCCTCCTTGTCCGCACTGCGGCAGCGACCGTGTATTCGAAATGCAACTAGTCCCAGCAGCAGCTGAAGAAATTGAAAAACGGTATGCATCATGTATATGCCCTCAACAGCTTGCTTTGCATGATAAATTCGTCTGCTTGCTAGTAGGTCAAATGATTTCCATTATTGGCATGCACGTGTTCCGAAGGATGTTAAATGTAGAATGTGTAACGCCCTAGAGATAACACAAGACACCCTAGAAACGGAACAGGAACCGGCTAGTGAAGTAGGTGGCTACTTGAAGTAGTGATTATAGGAGGTAAGAACGTTTGTTTGTTGGAATTAGCGAGCACCCAGGGTTATTGAGGCTGGTGCGTGCGGTGTTGTGCGCAGGCGTCATTCGGCCGGGGCAGCGCCTATCGAGTGGGGAGTCGTGGCCGTTTTTACATGTGAGCTGAAACAACATATGCTTGCAGCGGACTGCAAACTGTGTGGAGATGGCGCTGTGGCCTATTGTTCTCATTGCTAGGGTTGCTGTATTCGATGCAGGTAGGAAGGACTGCACTCCTACAGCCGTTTATACCGTGGAGCATGTCGTCGTCCAGGAAATATTATGACTGTTTTCCCGGTGGAGGGATCTTGCATGAGCATCTGCAAAGCAGATAGTCTAGATGTTTCGCGCCAATTTGAGAGCAGCATGACTGTAGCTTGTCTTTACCATCCAAGCTAGTGCTACGCTGACAATCCACCCGATATATGCAGCGACGACAGAGCTGTTAGTAGGGGGAACACTGCATAGAATGGGGCAAGTAAGCCTGCGGCGCTGCTCCCACCCAAGTTCAGCTGGCGAAGAATTCCCGTGATCTTTTTGTGCTGGCGTCCTGACAGTAGACAGCCAGTCATTACTTTGCTCGCTAGTTAACGCCATTTCGTATGGAAGAATTGCTCACCGAGGAAGTCCCACAATGAGTCGACCAAGGTTGACCGGCGTGTCCGTTGGCTTTAAGACAATGAGCAACTCGTGTGGCAGAAATAGCTGATGCTCTATCAGAGGGCAATAGTCGACGGTAACGCTCGCTTGTGGGCATTGTAGTGTCAGAAGGTACGTCAGGCTGTCTCGCCCGTTGCTGAAATCTAAAGGAGTACTCAAGACCCCATCATACACAGTGGCCTGTTGAACTACGTACTGGTTTCGAAGGTATTCAGTCCGATGCGCGCGCCGCCGACAGCTGAGCAGCCCTCCCTACATTTCTCTGTAGAGCTACCAAGTGTCCAGAAAGAAATATGGCACTCGCTGAGGGATATATGCTGCTCGGATGCCACACTTATGAAGAATATAGCGTCGATCGCTGCAGCACCGAGCGAAACGTGGAGCATCTTAAGTGCCACAAGCAAAACCGCGCAAGTTGAACGAAACTGGGATAGTGGTTTCATTGAAGCACAGAGCCCAACGCGTTTGATAATTCGTCGAGTTTGACCACGTGGTATTCTTGAGTAGTAGTATCAAGCAATAGTACCGATCGCCCCGCATGTTTCGGGTGTACAGACGGAGATACTGACGCTTCTCAGCGTCTGAGCGTAGCCGCAGCTGATATTAAAGTGGTCCCACCAAATAAATGTGTGACGACCTACAGGCCACGCGTCTCCCTCTACCAAGCGTGAATCAAACGGGCCAACAACACCCTCAAGCTACGGGAATACAACTATGCAACGATTTCCCACTAGGACGACGTTGGCGCATGCCTGCGCACACCGTCGTGCTATTTAGTACACAAACAGCCACGGACGCCAATAAACATTGCATTCCTGTCCCTGCTGGGGACCATTAATCATCTAGCCTGGGTCTCGCAAGTACAGCCTAAACATTCGACACGTGGCCGTCAGGCTGCGTCATGTAATGTTGCCGAACCCCTGCGCAGCCCATAACCGGCACAGCCTTTAACAAGCTTGCCGCCCGCGAGGTGTTCCTGGAAACGGCCTTGCTGCAGGCGATAGTGGATGTGCTGGCCAAATAATATAGCTTCCTATGCACCACTCTCTGAAATATCTGCTTAGTGAGCAATGGGAGGGTGCTTCCCCATGGGTACTCGACATGTAGACAACAAAGAAACGTAAGTTCCTTCAATCCGCCGCTGGGGCATCGCTTGTTGGAGCAGCGACTTCCTGAGTCCACGGTTCCTCTGGTTTGTTCGCAACTGCGGCTTCTTCAGGTAGGTCGCTACTACCTTCATCCTTTGTCTCCTTCTCTTCAGACTCGGTGTAACTGGCGACGGGTACGCTTGCAGGTGCAACTGCTCCATCCTGAGCCATATCATCAGTGCCCACTTCATCCTTCTTTGCGGGACCTGTTGCAGCCATTGGCTCTTCAGCTGCAACTTCCCCGTCATTTGTATATGTCGGTGGATCTTCGGCTACACCTGACTCCTGTAATTGTTTTGCTGCGGCTGGGCCATCCTCCGCAGATCCTGCATTACTGCCTCGCTGTCCCGTCCAAATAGGGGCCCTGCAAACAAAAAGGAGTTCGGAAACAGCAGGCATCAATCACCGATAGCCACAAGCGCTTGCCGGCTACCAATGTTACAGCGGGATAGGCAGAACATGTAGAGCAACAACGCATACCCGGAGCTGGAATGCGTCAAGGGGGGAGTTGGGCTTCGACGAGGCTGCTCCTCATCTGTTAGGTCCTCATTAAGGCGGCGTTTCGGTCTGTTTCGTCTCTGCATATCTTGGTACTCAGTTAGCCGTTTTGCTCTGTAAACACACGCGAAGCGCACACCAGTTGTCTCATCTGGCTACGAACTCAGGAGATTCATGGAACTGTACTACCCGAACGCGGAACCCATTCTAAGACTTGCTCACCTCTGTTCGATCCACGCGTTCAACGCCTGTGGATTCCTGCAACGGGAAAGATAGTCCTGCATTAGCTTCAGGCCTGGAAGCAAGCAAACAAATGCATTGCATTCATACTATTTACCCATATGCGGTGCTGAGATTACGACAGGAACTAGAGTGATCAGCTGGAAAGCGGGCCGGAAGCTCCACAAATGGGATCCCGCGTACATCTCGCCTTAAACTTGAGGTACGGCTTGTTGTTCTCGTGAAGAAACTCTTGCTTGTTCAAAGAAGGCAGCATCCACTCTGGAACATTTATCACCGCGGTAAAGGCATATCGGCATATTTGCGGGGGCTCCCCATCTTGTCCGAAGAGTCGCTCACTCGCTAAGATTCCACAAACATTCAAACAGAGAATAACAGCGCTTCCAAATAGCACACAACAATCACAATCTAATGCCAACAACAACAGCTGCGTATAATTATCTGGCGTAGATGTCACGCCAAGAAACTCACGCGGATATCGCGATGCCTCAATGTACTTCGGTGCGTCTGGGAACGTGCATTCCAACTTCCGAATGAGCCGCTGCTTGAAGTATAGCAAAACCCCTGTTTCACAAACCCTGGGCTGAGGTGACTCCCCCGCTGGGTCGTTCAAAAAACCCATCAGCGCGAAACATCCGGCATCGTGATCTGCCGGGGTAAAAAGGTACGAAAGTTCTGCCTGTTCAGGGGCACACAACCACAGCACAGAAGCACCCGTACACAGAAACACTCCCAAACTGCAAACCGAAAGGGGTGCATCTTCAGAAACAAAGATTTGCATAGAATACTTGCAGTTGGAAAGAAGGCTGCACTGTCTCCTCATTGTATAAGCCGGCAAAAAAATTACCGGGGCATAGAGACGCTGCTTCAGGAAGAGGTACAACGAAGGCGACGTGGAGCTACCGTCTGCCATGAGCTCCCCGTCAGCAGACCGCTTCTCCGCCAACGCTGTCTGAGGCCGGGATATTGACGCAATGAGACCGCTCGCTGCCTCTGCCTGTAACTCTGCCGCCTCTTGCTGCTCCTTACTAATGTGTGTTTCGGCAGTACTGTCAGCCACCTCAGATGGGGCCTTGGTTTCTCGTGGCTCCCGTTGCCGTCCACCATAACTCAACGGTTGCGGCGCAAGAGGTATGCCTTGGACGTGGATGGTCGCAGGTGCATGTAAATTAAGCCAAAATAAGTAAGTGGCAAGGCAGTAGTCAGGAGAATGCCTCGCAGTTGTCCAAAGGGGAAAATGCGGCGGCAGAGTCTTCTGATTCTTTGCCTGCTCTCCTTGAGCATCAGCAGCGCTAGTACTGTCTGCCCCCCCTTCAGCTGGTTGTTCAGATTTTACTCCTCCCGAGTTTCCATCTTCCACATGACTGGAGCCAGCCTGCACTGGAGTGTTCAGCGGCTTTCCATCTTCGCCCACATCCAACATGTCAGGTCCTACCTGAGCATTGGCCACAGCAGCTTCATCAACCGGTGGTCGGCAAGGGTCACGAATTGCCTGTGGTTTTTCATCGTTGCAGTTTCCAGAACCTTCAGAGGCCAATCCGTTAGGTACCCCTTGGCTTTCCGCGGGTTTAGCTTCCGTCGTATTTGGCTGGGAAGGAGGGCTCGTTGGATCAGCTGTTTTGACCTCAGACGAACATCCCCCTTGCTCGCTACCTCGTGACACGGGAGAACCTCCACATCTCCCCTGGCTTGGGAAACGAATATCTGGAGCGGACGACAGGTACATCATGTTATCTCGCGAGTCAACAACCAATGAGTCCAGGTCGTCTCGAAGGTCCCAAAACACCATGCGAGTCCCTGGCATTGTACCGAGCACGTTTATCTGCTCAGCCAAAAGCGATGGGGTTGTGAAAGGAGTGTAACTGAGACCAAACAAGTCACAAATAGGACGCAGACGCTACAGTTAGAACTGAGCAACACCATGCCATTTAGGCAGAGGTGTCCGTGATTCAACTTTCTGCAAGAGCTGTAAGCCCAGACAAATTCTAAAGCAACAGTACTGCCCTACGTCATCAGCAGGCGCTGATGGTGCCGGTGGTCCGCCATGTTGTTGGGGTCCCTATTGATGAGCTCCTTGTTTGGCAAACGCCACATGCACATCTGTATGCACAGCACACTATCACAGCTGTCCGTCCGTTGTTACCACCAAGTCAGCAACTAATTGAGCCGTGCACAGAGAAAACAGCGAAGCAGGATGGTGGCAACAGGATTAGAAACTTCAAGTGCGGCCTACGGGCGCTGCAATTTCCCGAGCGTCGCAGTGGCCCATCAGTTCTAGAGACAGCATGCCGATGCCAATAGTTCCTTGCGTTCTGGACATTATGGCGCAGCTCGAGGCAATACGCCCGTAGGCCATCTTGAAGCCACAGCCGTATTCATATCCCTCTGCAGGCACAATCACCCAAACAAGACCGCAGCACCTCTCGCGAACAGCTCTTACGGGCGCATGCGAGGACACGCCGTAAGATGTGGAGTAAAAGTGATCGCGCATCAGAGCCGGACAACCAGCTAGACGACCTACTCCGGCGACGCTCTCCCGGCTCAAAGCTGCCATAGAGGCGCAACAACTTATTCATTGCCGGGTAGTCAAGACCCTGCCCATCATCTTGTACAGAGAGCATGGGGTCTTTGTCGGGGGTCTCTTCGAACTTTATCCAGACATTGCGGCAGCCTACAGACGGGTGCATGGCGTTGTCTACAAGCTGTGCAATGGCCCCCATTAGCCATCTCTGTTGGCTGCAGAGTGCCCAAAGGATGCCGGGGGTGTGGGTATCCCGCTGATACCATGAGGGTGTCATTCGCATTGAGTTTATGCCGTGTCCCATGAGATGAGAATGCAGCGACTCCCCCCCAACTGGGCACGAAACCGCGCCGGGTCCTCCCTGAGCCATCAGCCCCTTGTAGGGGTCATCGCCCGTAAGAGACAAAACCCAAGCGTCTCCGAGGACCTGTGCAGATGATGGCAAACGCTATATAGTATCTCTGGCGATCTGCAGAGGCACTACGCCGCCCCATATCTACTTATTCCCTAGGTGCAACTGAGCTTAAAGCCCACAGCACGCACCTGATGACGTCGGAACCCGCCGTGAATAAACAAACACGGAACGGGAGGGCGGCTGGGCCTCGCAAGTGGGTTGTGCGTCTCGAAAAAGCAGGCGACATGGCGCTGTCTTGCGCCAAAAGGCTCCCCGACATAATCCGCTGGATATCGGGGCTTGACAGTGTACCATTGCTTTTTAGAAAAGAAATACACACTAATCTGGTCTGTCTCCGTGGCGCGGGCGCGACCACCCTCCATTACTGTGGTCACGCCACTAGTTATCAGCATAAGCCGTTCGATTGTCCGTGGTTCCGCCCTCTGCATGCCAAGAAACAGACACAATGTGCTCTTTATAAGGATGCAATGAGCCAACAAAGACCGTGTGCAACAGATGATGGCTTCAACCCTGTATTTCCCCGAGGTGAAGGAGACGGAATATTTGACTTACAGGCTCCTGGTAGCGTTGCGTGATGAAGATCGCTGCATAGTGGGAGCGTGGGCCTATTTTTCCTTCGTAGATCTCCTGCTGCCACTCTCCTACAACAACAGGTCCAGAATGCGCCTCATTCACTATATCCTTAATCTTGAAATGCCAGAAGTCCTCAAGAAGCACACGCTCCCTGCACGAAACCCTCCCGTTGGCTCCGTGCGTCTCGCCTCCAAACAAACTCAGGTGGAGATCTTCTGACCATATCATGGAAAAGCCATACCGAGGGGGCGGTTTCGTGTCCCCCACACGGACTTCAGTCCACGTGTTGCTCGGAATATGCAAAGCCCACATGTCATTCAGGCAATGGAATGAAACGCTTGGGTTACTGCACAAAGAATCACCCCGAACAAGACTGACATTCACACGAGGCTCGACAACCGCTCTTGCAGGCATCCTTTCTCTCTGTAGGCTCTCGCTGCACTGCGACTTGGGATTGCTTCCTGCCAGCGCCAGCACTTACCCTGTCCGCCCACCGAAAACAAACAGAAACTCCGAGAGATTGTCTGAGCTGCTATCCCGCCAGTTCCCCGTCTCCGTTTTCGCGGGAAAAACTGAGGCCGCGTGCTGGTCTCGTGGTGCTGGAGGCAGCCCAGCTGGATTCTTTCGCACCCATCTGAGGACACGCAACGCAAACATAGACTCTAGTCCGCTCGTGGAATCCTGCGGACACACGTCTCAGCGAAGTGACCGAGCATCGCCATCTACCAGACGAAACACCCAAACGTCGTTGAGCTTTGCGGTTAGTTGGGCCGTAAGGCGAGGCAGAGACACAGTTTTGTTCACAATGGACGCAATTATCTTCGCATGTTTCTTTCCTCACCTCTTGAAGTCCAGCTCCAGAATGTAGACATCATTGCAAAAGTGGTTACCCGACAGACCCCCGAAAAGAATCACACCTGGGCTGTGCTGCAAGGTGAGACCATTTGTGCTGTGTCCGTCTCTTTCAGATGGATACTCTCCGCAGAAAACAAATATGCGGGATGAAAAGAAATTCAGATTTATAACGCATGCACTGCGAAAGCTTACACCTTCCCCCCTTTCGTTTGTTCCCCCAAAGAATATAGCCTTATTGCTGAAGGATATCAACGTGTGGCCGAATACTGGGACAGGAGTCAGAGGGCGCCTTACCGGCAGCCAACGAACCTTCTCGAACACTGCATCAATGGTAACGCACACAGAACAGCACTCAAACTGTGTACACAAAATACCGAGAAAGGCTGTAATGCTCTAACTCATACACAATTCTTCTTACATTCCCGCTAGACCTACTGCTGGTCGTCCTGCTCTGTTGCTCCACCTGATGTCAATGCAGCAGCTGCTGCTCGTTAGAAGAGGAGCTGCTTACCGTCCTTTGTGCTTTGTGGCGGCATCCGTCTTGAGTCAAGGTTGCGCCTGATCACCCTAAGGATGGCATCTCTACTCGTGAGGCCTGGGCCTGAGGCCCCACTGTCAAAAGCGCCGCTAGTCGTCTGCTGCTGATCCTGGGGAACCCCCACTGCCGATCGAGCCCCTCCTGCTACGACACCATGGGGCGTTGTGCTGCTGGCGCTCCCTGCCCGACAAAAGCACAACAGTGAAACCAGTAACGCGTTGTAAAACAAGAACAGCATCGCTGAACATACGGGAATGCCAAAGTGGAGAAGGGAACGAATAAGACTCTGTATAAGCAGATCCCAGTAGCCACTACTCAGACGCCGGCAAAGACAGTCATGCAGTCTGGCTAGACTTCCCTACCTGAGGGCTGAGGGGTATGAGGCGGTTGCTGGTTCGTCGTCTTGCTAAGCCCAAAGGCTTTCTCTATTCTTGCCAGCCCCCCAGCGTCAGGCACTCCCAGTCTTCCGGGTTCATTCTCGAGCTTCCTTACAATCGTATGGAGCACATCGTGGCCAACAACGGCCCCGATGAAACTGTATACTTTTGAGTGAGGGAGGTCATGGTTTAGGAAGTCTGTGACAATGCCGCGGATCGAGTTTCGCTGGTCCGGTGTTGTTACACTATCACTCGCCAATGCCTCAAGCAGGTTGAATAGGGTCGGCCGCTGACCCCCAGAGCTTGGCTGGCTAGGAGCCCCTCCCACCCCTTGTGGGGCTGTAGCGGTGTTAGGCCCTGAATGCGCCCGAATAGGAGCCCCACCAGACACTGTACCTGCTGCACCCTCGACCGCGTTTCCAGAGGCGGGAGCCACTTGCTGGTGGCCCAATGGCTGGCCTGTGGAGGCACTCGCAGCCGTAGTAGTACTACCAGCCGCTGTTGCTGTAACCTGCTGTCTCCCTGCCGCTGCATCGCCTGAACTGGTAGGGTCCTCGTCCTCGTCCATGGCTCCGAAGGAAGCATTGAGCTCGTCTTCCCACGCAAACAAGCGCTTCTTAAGGAGCTCCATTGCTAATACGGAAGATGCCGCAAGAGAAATGGGAACAGAAACTGCAACTACCCGGCGTCCCGACCCCCCGGGATACGGCGCATGGTACAGAGCGACTCCTTCTGCGCCCTTCGGTGTGGACATAGAGCACTGGCGCTGGACCGCCGCCATGTCCACTGCCTCTGCGGGGGAACAAAGAATGAAGTGATGGGCTGTGCCATCGGTAATAAGACGGCTCTGTGAAAGAAGATGCAAGCTGCGCTTGGGAAAAGGAACTGCTCCGCCTTGAGCACCCGTATGGGCTGGCATGCCCACCAAAGGGGGATCTTGTAAAGGCGGGGCGCTCATTTTAGCTCCGTCAGAGACACGTTTTGCCGTTTAGCTTTAGAGGTGCGGGTGGAGGAGCTGAACCCGCATGGACGAGGAACCCCCTACGACGAATGCCACAAGCTAATTACGCAACGTCAAAAAAAGAAAGGGCTGCTGCAATGATTTCGCACGGAGGCAAACAGTAAGCAGCAAGGAAAAGGAGGAGAAATGAACACCTATATAAAGTCTTCAAGAGACCAGCAAGAAGCAGGTCACGCGCTGGCACCTGCAGTCGGCATGGTGGCAAGAGGCGCTACCCATGCAGCTGCAAGCGACTACAGCGACGTTTAACTCAGTCAACCTTTACGAAGGTCTCATGAATCGCCTGTAGATGCTCCTGGACCGGTCCTTCCAACTCCTCCTGGTTTTGATTAAGCGTTTTGAGCACACCGCGATATGCACACCACTACCGTGACAATAACCAAATTATACAGTCCGTTTACTTTCCCCCTGAGCACCGCTTGCAGCTAAGCCGCAAAAAGGGCACCTGGGTATGAGCTTGCGTGGAGTCACAAGAGGCCAGCGGATGGGAGGCTACCAAGTTGACGCGAAGCAGCTTTCAGGGCGCGATATAGCAGGGCTGCTGAAATATATTACAGCAAACAGAGATGCACGGATAGCGTGGGGTTGCCAGACGTTGGGCGCATCAGTGCATGAGCCTCCCTACTATGTGCATGCTGCTGGTTGCGCTGCGGTGTCTCGCCAGCTGGGTAGAAAGGTGCAATGGTCCTCCATGATATATGCCCTTGGCAAGTTTTTATAGCATGGCAAAGTACAAATGATTGGAGGTGGAGCCTGTGGCCGACAAAGGCGGGAGGAAGCGAAGTAACGGAGCAGGCTGGCTGCAAGCGGGCTGTTGCAGAACGAAATTGCCTTTCTAGTGGCAAGCGTCCTGTTCCGCAAGCAAAAAAGGCCTATATTAAGTGGTAAGAAAAAACAGCAAACTACAACCCGCATGTAAAGGACGGTGAGCCAATGAGCTGCCATTGGCGGGCGCACGGCCAGTAGCGAGG
>CAJFCY010000263.1:0-19833 GCA_904066265.1 Eimeria zaria | reverse complement strand
GTATAAGGGACATATATATATATGTATACGAGCGGCTTCACCTCGTAGATGGCACTAGTGGGAGTATAGTACAAAGATGAAACCACAGGTTACACTCCGACGCTAGATTCTGTGTTCAGGACGTGTTCGTGATTGCTACGACGTCTCGCCCTGATCTTGTTGACCCTGCTCTGTTGCGCCCTGGGAGATTTGAAAAGGTGGGTGCAGGTTGACTGACGTCCCAACCCTTCTTATATGGAAGGGGCTGTTGTAAATGTTGTGGGTATTATGCGTTGCGTGTAAGCTGCACCTCTTCCGAATGCTACTGATCCTCCGTCTGTTGTTGTTTCTGTTGGTGTCGCTTGTTTTCCTTTGTGCCATCAAACCGTGCGGAAAGGGAATTGGTTTGCCGGTGTTGTTTGCATGCGTTTCCTTCTAGGTCTGTTTTTGCGGGCTCCCTTTAACGGATGATGAGAGGATGGAAGTGGTGACAGTAGCGCTAAACTCCTTAAAGTGTAGCACTTCGTTCGATATCAGCGTTGTTCCGGCTATGCTGCCCCGGGCGTTTTGCCCGGCAGACATTCAGGTACTTCTCAACTCCACTGTAGCTGTACCTTGTTTAATGAGGAGTACTCAGCATCGGCGACTAACAAAACATGAGCGTCTTTTGGACAGCAAAGTTGAATTGGAATTCGTTGTGTTGTGCAATCTTTTGTCGTAGGCAGCAATAAATCAGGCGCAGCTCTTTGCCGTTCAGGAGGTCCTTGCTAGCTCTACAAGTATGCACTTACAAGCAAGCGCCACAAGCAAGCCTGGCGTCTGTATCCGCCATTGGCAGCGGCATCTGCAGGATTTACGGCGGTTGTGACTTCTCTAAAGCACTTCTGTGAGCACATGCGTTTCTGTGCTGCAGCTCAAGACGACTGTGCTGAGACAAGGCAGGCTATAGTCACTACACAGCACATTGAAGCCGCCGTGCAAAGTTGCAAGCCTTCCCTAAGTATGCAGGTATGGTGAAGCTGGACAAGTGAATTATTTCGAATATTTTGCTCTTTGTGCAATGTGCATGTATCTGGATGAAACCCTGGGGTGCTGAGACTGCGCGTGTTTCACAGGAACTTCAACGATATCACCGGTACTGTCTTCCTTATTTGAGCAAGGCTTACCAGGAACGTGTTCAGGCAATTGAACACTTACTCGCCGCGTCCTCTTCTTCCTCCGCACAAAAGGGTGCAAATGGTGTAGCTGGATTTGATGCCAGTTTGAATGGTGGCGCAAATCCTGAGGAGCAACAGAAGCATTTCGACTTTCGGCTCCACACAGGTCAAGTGGATTTGAAAAAAAGGTTAGGGGACAGCGCTCAAGTACGACACGCTCCAGTAGGGTCAGAGCACGCATCGGACGCGGTATCTCACTCTAGCCTCAGTCCTACTAGTTTCGATACTAACGGCCACAAAACATGTACCAGCGACCAAGAGAGTGCAGCGGAGGCCACCTATCAGAGCCCTGAGAATGACATGACAGGCGATTTGGACAACAAGACTGCTCCCAAAAAGAAGGCTCGCCGGCGCAAGAGAGGTTCGGCAACGCTCGCCGGTAGTCGCGTGGCTTTAGCGTGAAGCAACCTGGAAAGAACCATCTCTTGAGCACGTGCGAGGCAGTGGGGCCTAGGGTTTGTGCCCTGCATCTCGCATGCGGTGGCAACAGTGGCTTTAAATACTCGCTTCCTGTTTTATGACAAACGCACCACGTAACGGTGTACAGCATTCATAGTTACATGACGATACCGCCGTTTGAAAGTTCGGAATAATAAGCTGTGGTGTCTTACGATGCGTAGTTATCTAAAGTTTTTCGATTCAGTGTATAGCACAACTGAGCGAGGGCAGTTGCTTGAGCTCGGGCGCTCGCCTGCCCTTCGGCAGCAGGGCGAAGACATGCTGCTCTAATTGGGGGTTGAAGGATAGATTGGTCTGCAGAGTGATTTGGTTGCTGGCGCCATGCAGTCAAAGCAAACGAAGACCGTTCTACACAAAACTTGCAGTGTCCCTTTGATGGCTACGTGATAGACATGTGGCGAGTAAAGCCACTTCAATTACTCGGCGTGCAGCTCATTGCAAATTTTGACTAAACTCCTGGGTTAAATTCGAACGACTTACGCAATCTTTGCCGGCGGCTTCAATCTGGAGTTGAAGAAAACCCAGATGCGTCTGCCAGTTATTTCGAACGAAACATCAATGTGGTAGTTCTGCTTGTTTTATGGGTACGGGACTGGCAGGACCTAGCTCGAGCTTGTGAAAGCGCTGAAAATTAAGATAGACATTGTTCAAGTTTTTAGACGACTCTATTCTTATGCTTCACGAAATATCCCATTTTTACGGAACGTGCTGCAGTTGCTGTTGGTTTGTTCCGTTGTACGATGCAGTGGACCAACAAGGTGACCTTCGGTCCTAAATGGGAAACCTCGCATTTTCAGTGGCAAAGTGGGTCAAGCAACATCTAGTGAACATTTAAACTCACTTAATACGGTTTATGGAGGCATTATTGACATAATTTTTACGCTGGTTGTGCGTTGGCGCTGGCGAAATCAGATAGACGGACAATGAATGGGCAGATAGGCTTCGGGCCCAACGGCGTCATTTGTGGGGCCCGGTCGCTGGCGCCCACAAAAAGCTACAGCATGGAGAGAAACTACTGAATATCTAAAACTTACTTTAGAGGGTGTGAATGTGATTTGTCCGATTTATGTGACGCAAGTGTCTTCCACCCTGCACAACAGGTCCGACTCAGTGCACTGGATCGTGGCACTAAGGTTTATCTGTTCGCACTCTAGATGCGTTGACCCGTAGGTATTGCAACGCGATTTATAATCAGCAGTGCTGCTATTTGAGTATATATTCAGGTTTATTTTACTTATCGCTGGTCTTGCGAGGAAGCCGTCGTCTCGTTGTGAGCTTCTGGTACTCCCTGAACATGAAGCTGTTACTTTCAGTTCTACTTTTCTACCACTTTGTGTACCCGCTGAAGGGGTCTGCCATACAGACCTCTGTTGGGACAACAGAGCGGGGCAACCAGTCCTCTCCTGCTGTTTCTGCAACTAAGCGTTCGATTGGCGAGACTGACGCAGCTGTTGAAGGCAAAACTGCACTAAGATGGTCTTACTCCGCTGCTTTTTCAGAGTTGGCCCCTAGACAGAAGGTCATGGGTGTGATAAATGCTATCGCTGTCCTGAGAACGAAGGCTGCCCTTCTCGAAGAAATGAAACACGCATTTGAACCAAGAACGACAACTAAAACTCAAGGAATCGTCAGCGGTGGCTCACTTCCTGGACCAGCACTTGCCTACGGGGACTGCCGCTTAGGAATACTTCCGTTCGAAGTCTGCAGACACCTCGGCTTTCTTGACAGCGACCCAATGGTTGCTCCCAGCTCGACACAGAGCAAGCTCCTGAGGTTGGTGGGGGCCAGTTCGCTCGTCGCTTCCTTCAAGAAGGGCCAGGTATACCTCAGCGACGACCCTCACCTAAACTCAACCCTAGGACCTCAGCTTCTGGATTATGCAGTCAGAGCTCTCAGCTTGTTCTGGGATGCGCAGCTCCTCAGCCCAGCCTTCGATGCGCGAGGAGCAAACTCTGAGCATATCAAGCAGGCGTTGTTCTACGCTGACGCCTTCCTCTTCCACACAGCAACGCAAGCTAAACACATCATTCGTTTCAGCCGCTCAGAGTACGATGACATAGCGAGCTGGCTTGCATTGCTATTCTCGGACGCCGACCCAAACTCAAGCGCACACCGAGAAGAGGACCTCCAACGTGTGGATGACGATATAAGCTCAAAACCATCAGCGGAAGCAGCAGCCAATCCGCATGGCGTTGAAGACTCTCTTACTGTCAGGTCAGCTCAGAAACCTGCTCAAGTGTCATCTACCCACAAGGAAGAAGAAGGCGGGATGTTCGGCGGCTTCCTCAGCAGGTTTTTCACATCACAGTCACCCAAACCCGCTCAGTCCCCACCACCAGAAAAGCAATCCACACAACCGAAGAATGCAGAACCAGATACAGCACCGATGAGTACATTCTCCGCTTTTGCCAGCTCGGTCGGGGAGGGCCTGACATCTATCGTGACTAACACCGCCCGAAGTGCTGCTAAGCTCGTCCACGGAGAACCTCCTGCTCCATCTTCAGGGCCCAAAGAATCGTTTGTTGATCAGTTAACAGAGGAGCGCGTCAGCAACATCTTAAATGCACTCCCCGAAAAAGTAAACGGCCAGTTCTGATAACGTATGCACCCACGTGGTTGAGCATAGATTGATATATCGCACATTGCTTAAGCAGTTCAGCGCAGCTCCTCCTCGAGTGTCACTGCTGTCCTGCTCGAGCTTACAGGTAATAATGCGCACCCGTGTTGCGATGCCGCACCGTTGTTGACGGTAGCCCACTAACCGTTTTCCGTCATGCCGTCAACTTATATCAACCCCTCTATGGGGCAACAATGCATGCCTCTATCCACCAAATTAACCTTGAGCTCACTAAGAATCGTTTCCTACTTTCCGTTGAGTACCGACCGCTGAAGGTTCAACCTAATGTACACTCTAGCTTAAGCTAATGTCAGCTTATGGTTAGCGTATTTAACGCAACTGTGCGAGGGGTATGCGCAATAGACTATGCCTGTTGAGGTCCTAAACTGTAACTGTATACGCTACATGGAGGGCCACTAGTCGCAAAATTGCAGCATCAGTCAGTCATTGACATATGCGACTTGCTAAACGGAAATCTTTTGGCGAGGCCCGTAAAAAAGGCGAACTTTAGTTAAATACTGGCAGAGTTGCTTACAGTTGCCAGAAATATACTACATGCCGCTACTACAAAATGATGGCAGGTGTTTTGCGCATCTAGCAACTTTTCCAGCAGCTCGTGACGCTGCGGAAGACATAAACTCGACATTTAGAAGTTGTAAGTTGCAGCATCACGCCACTGAACAAGAATTTCGACCAGCTGATCGCGTTCCTTCTGTGACTTAGCGCGAAGAGGCAGTTCGATGCCTGCTGGGTTGTCTTCGTTTGGGGGGCCGAAGATACAAAGACAAATTTTCGAGGTAACTGCGGACAGAACAGGCCACCAAAATGGCAAACAAACAATGCAAGATAATAGTGAAGGATCACGTACACACAACTGGTTATGCTAGTTCTAAAGCATCGGTAAGCTAGGAGCACCTGAACTAACACAAACAGATAATTAATCGGTAAGGTCTCGCAGTGGCTGACCGCTCCTCGATTTCTTGTTCGCCTTGACGAGCGCAGGATGCGACAAGCCCTTTGCAACGTTACGGATCCGAACAATGGGCACGCGGTTGTTCCAGTCCGTTTCATTGCCGATATTCCACTCGAAAGAGCTACGAACAAGCAACAAACAAAAGAATTCCAGGTGTGCTGCAACAGGCCCACACCACATGCATCTGCGCGCATGTCTGTGCTTTGTAGATCAGTTACTCACTTGAGATCCTGCGAACTACGCCATTTGATCTTCTCCGCATCCTTGTCCCCAATGTACACTTTAAGCTCGCCTCCCTTGCGAAGGGCTTCTTTCACGTGAACCGGTAAGTCGTGTACGCCATTCGGATATGGATCCACACTCCACTGCGTGATGTTCATGTCCAATTCAGTTACAGTCGATGCAAATGCGTCCATAGGATCGAGGTCTGCGTCCATTCAGCACCCAGAAGAACAAGCATGATCGCCCCCTTGCTGGAGATGTTGGAGGAGGGCAAAACGGGATCCCTCATTCGTTCCCAGCACTCACTTGAACCAAGCGCTTCCAGCGTCTTCTGGCACTCATCGCGAACAGCTTTCTCTTCAGGTTTCTTTGTCCCTATTTTAGAGATGCTCTGAGGAAGCGTTCACGCAAAACAGCAGCAACATTCGAGTCGTCACTGGGCCGTCGCTTCTCTACAGACAGCCAAGCATGACGTAGTCACCGTACGCTTACCGTCTTGAAAGCCGCTACAAGTTCCCTTGTCTTGATGCTTTCATACATGTCTCCCGATGTCATGGCAATTGAGTTGACAATGATGCATGAAAGCTGAGCAAGAGACATCTCCCCCGGGAAAGTGCTGAGAGCCTGCATGATCATGAGTTCTCCTCCACTCCCAACAAAAGAGTCCTGGCCCATCTGCTCCGATACGAAGTACGCCGCTACACCTGGGCCGAAGCAGTGAGCACAAGACTTCAACAAACTAAAATTAGAAATGGCCGTGTCGAAGTAAATAAAAGTCGCTTGCATGCTAGCCTCTCCGAATGACAAACGCAAACATGCGGCGGCATGCACTGGAAATAAGCATGCCAAGACGCTTACCAAGAGAAACACGCTGCAGACGTAGCTGTTTCGCATGGCTTTCAGAGCCAGCGCATGCGCAGACAGCCTGGATGATAGCCCCGATCATGACCTCATCCATCCCCATATGATACCAACCACCTGGGGAGCACCCGCAGAAATGTGCATTGGCAAGTATCGGTGGATTCAACAATGACAGCAAAACACCTACACTGGTGTGCGAACACCCATCCACCCACCCACAAACGCACAGACAAACACACAACCGCGCACACCCACCCACCCACACACACACACACACACACCGTGTACTGGTGTGTAGCAGTGCAAACTGAACTGTAGTATGTACCGTAGGCGGCATTTGCAAGCTCTTCGGCGTCTGGCTCAGCCTCATGAACTTCGCCGCTCTCATCGGGCACAGCACCAGATTCTTCTGCTGCCTTTGCAGCTGCTTCATGCAGTGCCTGCACCGCCGCTGCCCGCTCCTCTTGAGGTCTTGTTGTCAACGCGAGCAGGCAAAGGAGAACTCGGCAAGCCTCCAACATGACCATTGGCTGGTTGATAGACTTGCAAATGACATTCGCTACGCTTGCAATACCACCTGCAGAGAAAATACAAAAATGTGGGGACAGAAAGTCGCACGAGGTGCCCCCTACAGAGAAAACCAAGTATAACATAATTGTCAACCTGCGGTAATATCGTTTTACCTGCATTGCAGTACTCAAAAGCAAGCTCCTGAGACTTAATGATGCGGCGTGTGCAACGCAGGCCACCCACAACGAGGTCGGTCACCTCGTTTCCCTCGGCATCAACTTCAACGCAACCAACAAGAATGGAGAATACATCGGCCTCCACCATGCGCTGAACTGAAGCCATTATTGAAGACTGGATACTCAGCAAATGTATACCTGCACACAAGAGAAGTTTACTCGATGGCGGAAGCTCGCGTAAGTGAAAGCGATGCAAAACGAGATGCCCACCTCACCCGTCGAAACAAGGTGCTGTGAACAAAGACTGCTTACCGAGAGTCAATAATCCTACGTCATAGTCGAACTGATGAATGACGCGAATAGTCGTTTCAATACCGCCATTCTCGGCAAACGCTACGGCATTTTCCTGTAGTCGGCACAGAGAAGCTTCTATATCTAGAAGCAGCATTAGAGCCTTTGTATCCTGGCGTCCTTGACTCGCAACCTGCACACGAGGAGCAGCAAAAAGCATACTTGCAAAGATCATAATATGTGGTTGAGTCTCGCAGGCCCTCATAAACAAGTGCAATGCAGCACCAACAAAAACCTCACAGAGAAGTGCACAAAAGGCGTGTATTCTTCCTCCCACATGCAGCGATCCTTGCCAACCTACTTGCATGCACGGTAGCAAACAAACGCCGAACTTCCGCATGTTATTTGGGTCATTCTCCATCACGAGGTTAGCCAGCGTACGGCAACCTGTTTCAAGCTGCGCATCCGGGAAATCCTCTGTCAAATTGCTCAGCCAGGCGCTGTAGGCGTTCTCTATTCCTGTGAGGCGAAGCGCACAGGATACCATGCCTGTCGGTGAGTTGCCAGCCACCCAAAACAGGACAGGCACCAAATG
This sequence comes from Eimeria zaria, assembly GCA_904066265.1. NCBI lineage: Eukaryota > Apicomplexa > Conoidasida > Eucoccidiorida > Eimeriidae > Eimeria > Eimeria zaria. The sequence goes on along the minus strand of CAJFCY010000263.1, from coordinate 11,933 downwards.
CACGACACGCAGAAGGGTGTGCAGGCTCACCGGCATCCAGGAATGGCTGGATATTTGGTGTGTACAGAGACAGATTGCTGATAGCTTTAAAGAGAGACTCCAGGCAGCGTATAGCAGACCTCTCCGTCGAACCGTCATAGTTTGAAAGACCCTAAGAATATAAGCAGCCCAAACACGTGTAATCGCGTCAAACGGAGAGTGAGCTGCACCAAAGATATACTCAAGGGACGCATAATCGTCCATGCTAATGACGTCTTCTCACCTTCACAAGAGCAGCCGGGGCTCCATTTGTACCAAGGTGCTGCTTCATTTGCTCATTCTTGTAAAGCAAGTTGCAAAGCAACACGGATGCAGCATTGCAAACATCGTACTCTTTGCAACGCTCATTCAAGACACGAACAGTCAGATCGGGACCACCCAACTTGTGGAACAGCTCCGTGTTCTTCTTGTGGCCAATACAGATGTTTGCGAATGCCAGACATGTGTTTGTAACAACTGCCGTTGCCTGTGGGTTCGAAAGGGAACGTTGGAGCAATTCATTGCACGCCGTTACGCCATCCAACTCCCCAATTTTGGTCTTGATCTCTGGTACCACCGCAAGCGAACCCAACAAAAAGAGGACGTCAGGCAGCAGCGCTATGTCCGAGTTGACATTCTGCAGCACAATGGACAAAGACCGCAGGAATTCCGAGGTATTACTTGCACGCCCCTAACAATGCACGTGCACGTGCACGTCCAGTGGACATATCTCAACACTGCTTATGAGAGCAATTACTTACCTTAACAATCGCAATCAGGCGTTGCAGTACATTGGCCTTCAGCAGCTCATCGACATGAGCATCTGAAACTATACGCCTCATTGCACGGAATACATGCCTCAACAACGCAGTCGTGTACATGCCCTTGTCGTAGTCATTCCAACAACGGATGAGCTCTGAGACAGCGTTCGTCTTGTTGTAGAGGTTCCGGTTGACAGCAGTCCGCTCCACAAGCAGAAGCCTCGAACACAGGTGTTCCTCCTTCCTCTCATTTGGTAGGCTCGAGTTCTTGTTGATCCTGCTTACTGCATCCGTTACGATGCTAGGGCAGCCAACTGTCCTTGCAGAATCTTGAGCGCAGGCCGGAGTCTTGCAGCCTGCAGCGAGAGCCTTAACAGAGTAGAGGACAATTTCTTCGTCTTTAACGCTCTTGATTATAGATAACTCCATCTTGACGAACTCCTGCTGTTGCAATGCCTTGTAGTTTACAGGAGAAGTAGCGAATATCTCCAGAGCCATGTTTCCGTACTGGTGATCTGCACCGATTGGCGTTTGCCAGTCCAGTTTCTCAGTGTTGTACATATTTAGTCGGCTGAATACAAACTCAAGCTCCTCCTGTAAAACTGCAACCTCTGGAATCGCGATCGAGAGGGACGATGCAACACGGCCGTTCAAAAGGTCGTAGACATCTTTGCATGTCTTCTCGTGGGGTTGGTCGTCTTCCATGGCTTGGCGAATCATGGCCGTCTTCTTCTTCAGCTCAACAGCATCGTCAACGCCGCCAGCATCACAGAGGGCGTCGATTTTGTTCAATGAGTCCTCCACACCATCAATAGCTAGCAGTTGCCTTCCGTTGCCCTCAGTGCCACAAAGCTGCATCAGTAAGTCGCAGTAAGCGTCGGCGCACTCCGCGTCACTCGTTATAGTTGCCTGCGCCTCACCAGCCGCCAAACGAGGTATTGCCTCCTTGATCGTACGAGCCGCCAGGTTGGCATCGCTAGCTGACATGGCTGCAAGCGCTCTGCAAGAATCCCGGAGAACGCCTGGGTTTTCCGGGTAGTCCTCGATGGCCTGAATGATCAATTCAAAGCCCTTAGACTGCTCAATTTCGCCAACCATCGCGGCAGCACCAGCTGCCATGAATACCCGACAGACGGCACAAAGCATGGCAGCACGCGCCTCCTCTGGAAGCTTTTTCGACTCTTCTTCTGCCTGCATCCTGAGAACCAGCTTCTCCAAGGCCTTTTGCTTGGCGAGAGCCTCCCCGTACGACTGAGAAAGGATCAAACGTTCCATCAGGTTCGAGTACGCGATCATGCGCTCCTGGCTAGCATTTGCTCCACAAAGTGCTTCGCACTCCCGTAATGCAGACCCATCGGCAAATTTTGGAATTGCGTCCGCTCCTGAAACAGCTCCATTGTACGCCAGCGCCCCCAGCAAGTACATTCCAGATGTCACCACTGCATCACTCTGCTGGTGCTGTTGCATCAACAGCAATGTCAGGGCGACTATGTCGCCCGAAGATCCGCTCATGTCTGCATACAAGAGACAACCCAAAGCATGCTACAGAGTAAAAATACCATTCAAAGCGCTTACTGTGACACAAGAATCAAACATCGAGTGAGTCACTTACTCTGTGTAATCAGCGCGGTTCCATTGGCATCCTCGGCGAAATATCTCAAAAATTCAAGAATACGGGCTGTCGTCTCAGCGTCATTCTTATAGGCCTCCAACAAAGTGTACGTTTGCGGGAGAAATGAAGGTGCAACCTCTTGAAGTGTTGGCATGCTATAGGCGTTGGCAGCACAGGCGGCAAGGGCTCGGTACCCTGGGACCAGGAAACCCTTATTGTTGTCAACCTGCCCAGCAGCGATCATGGACGCAAACTGATGAAGCAATCCACTACTTGCTACAGCCCATGCTCCGTAGGAATCATTTGGATCGTCGAAACACCGGTCGCACAGTCTTCGTGCCACAGTAGCAACATGCCCATGAAGTCGTTGGTCTTCTGGTGCCATCTGCAGCACACTTGTGAGGGACGTGAGGCACTTTTCCGTGTGCTGCAGCGCATCCGCTGGGTCGTCAAGCGGTGCAGCTAGATACATGGCCAGCTGCGCGCACAGCGCGTCCACCGTAGCTACTGTGTTCTCGTCGCCACTCTCGACAGTGGAGATAATCTGGAGCATGATACTCTTGATCTGTTCATCCGCCCCCATTTTGGCAAATAGCTCGCCTCCAACCCTAGTGATACCCTCATTATCAGGATGAAGACGCATGGCATCCGCAACCTGTCCCATAGCACCGAGCTCCTTGAGAATGGGGCGGTCTTCACGTGTTGTAATGCAGTTCAATACACTAAGCAGTTGATATGCTGTTGCATCGCTGCTTTTCTGCTTGTCGATTGCAGCGGTAAGGATCATGCACGGAGCGCGCACATCATTTCCGTAGAAGCGACGGAGGTCATCGTGCACACCCAGAAGTGCCAAGGTTGTTGCCGCCTCACGAACAAGTTCTTCGTCGTCTCCATAGTTCTCGATTGTGCCGAAAAGTGCATTGACAGCACCCGCATCGCAAATCTTCACAGCTAGGGAAGGATCGTTGCACGTCTCCACCAATTCCTTGAGAGCCTTAATAGCGACGAGCCTATTTTCTCTCTTTGGATCCTCGCTAATGATTTTGACAAGCCTGTGGAGAAGATTGTCAAAGTCAGGCTGTGCCACCAATGCTGCGACCCGGGAAGGAGTTGTAGCCAGTGCCGCAAGGCAACCGCAAGTCGCCGCAAGCACTGGCGCTGAGTCCTGGTAATTGTCAATGCCGCTGCAGAGAGTAGCAACAACATTGTGCTCGAACGCGACATCTGCCGACTTCCTGTCTGTCTTGACCATTAGCCTCAAAGCTTCCAAAGAGTGGAGAGCGGCTTCCTCCGAATGGACGCACTTCTCAGTGGCGTTAACAGCCGCGTACATACTCAGCACGCTCTGGACGTTCCCCGTTTTGATGCAATGCACACAACCAGTCCTCACTGACGCCATCTGCTCGACAGCATGTGCAACCTCCGATATTGTGGCGACATAGAGGTCATTGCCAAGAATATCGTAATCGGCTGCTGACATTGCAACAGACTTATTTCCAACGGCGTAGGTAGCAAACCGTTCAAGTTCTGCCCCAACTCCAAGGCGAGCAGCGATCTTCGCTCCCTCCGCAGACACCAGAAGCTCGTTCAGCTCAACTAGGGCTTCATGCATGCCCACCATGTTATTCTTCTGAAGGCAGAAAACAAGGACTCAAACTCCAGACTGTGTACTGGCGTGGCCTCCTACATAAGTAAATTTCCCCTCCGTGTGCATAACACTGAAGTCTTACCTCCATGGCAGCCTTGCACTCTGCAACTCTCTCAGCAATTTCCCGCTCCAGAGCATCCACGGGCATGAGTAGAGCCAAAAGAGGAGCGATAGTCCTCTTGAGGTCTTTGCTCTTCGAGTGGGTTCGCATCGCCACCTTCAAAGCAGTGAGAACATTGCACCTCTTCATGACTTCTGCTGACGAAGGATCAACCTTTGCGCAAGTCGCTAGAACTGTGAAACCTGCGATCTGAGCATCTAGATACATGGGCGACTTGTTGAGATACTGAACCACAGCGTTAAGAGCACCAGACTTCACGAGCACTTGTACTCCACCGCCAGAGTCGCACAGAGCGAGGTAGTTGAGAGCCTCAAGGCAATTGATCTGCGAGCGCCTGCTGTCTGAGTACTTGCGCATGACCCGCATTATTGCATCCACTGCAGGCTCAATGTTCTCCTTGCTGATCCTGCTGGTGGCGGCAACGTCTCTTGCACCCGCTGTGCAGTGCACCAAGATGTTGTCGTCAGGCTCCTCGAGTTCCACAATGCGTTTGACTGGCGGGAGGCATGCAATTTCGCACATGCTCACTAAAACAGGCGTCAAGTCTCCGTCCCCATTGACCTTGATAATCTTAACTGTTGTAAGTCCTGCACGGATTACGCGACCTTGGCCCTCAAAACGTGATCCATCAATCCAGTTCTGAATCCCTTTCAAAATAACTTCCGCTGCAGGAATAAACCACACACGCTACCGTCGCACCCACTTCATACTGGAAGGTTACTGTGTGGTAGGGGAAGTGCTTTAAGTAATGTTCAGCGTTCATTATTGCATAGCAACCGGTTGTAGTCCTCTGCATACCGGCGTTCCTTGCCTCGAAACACTGTCGTAGATGGCTAACGCGACTAAGACCTGCAACGGCGGCCAGTGCGCGGTAAGCCCGATCCGGATCCCCTTTTGCTGTTTGAATAGCAGTATCCAGGTCGCTCAGGTGGCGATTGCAGTCATTCTCCGTCGCGATTACGCTCAGGCAGTTGACACCGGAGTTCACCAGAGCCTCATTCTGCTCGTGCTCAAGCAGTGCCTCCAGTACAGCATCGACGCATTCAGTGTTGGCCATGTACGTTTTTGCATCCGCCACTTTTGAAAGTTGCTCATAGAGTTGCACAGCCCCCTGAACAATGGTGGCGTCCTGAATGTTCGCTCTAATTGATGCGTTAATACCCTGGAATCCGCTGTACTCCAATATGCTACGGACGCTGGTCAAATTGCCAGCCAAGCGGTTGAGCGAGAGAATCGCGTCTGCCTGAAACGTTGTGTCTTTTAAATGATAGCTGCAGCACATCGCGCATATCTCCACTGCCAGGTTGTCTACCATGTGTTGATGAAGCTCAGCGTGCTGAGAGCCTGCACACAAACGCACGAAACGAGATCGGCACTCAACACCGCTACGTTCTCATCCCCTCACTTTCGCAGCGCCACCTTTTGCCCCAGCCAGCCACGAACAGCCTCAATCCTCACCAGTGCAAACAAGTTCCATCGCCAAAGGAGCGAAGTCAGCGTTTTCCACGTGCTGATACAGCAAGGGAAGGACAGTCGCGAATGTCTGATACTGCACAATCTCGCTAGCAAGACTTTCACGGGCGGCAAGAGGAGTCAACGCCATACAAAGAGCTCCCAAGCATTCTAGGTTATCCGTGCAGTATGAAACAGCGGTTGCTAGGGTGGCCACTGCTCCTGATTGCACCATTGAGTCTACGTTCGTCGGGTTGGAGGCAATGCGGGCCAGCATTTTCGCCGCGCCGGCGATCATCCTGTATATTTTTTCCGGGTTTGATTCAATTTGCGTTAGGCCGCTGTTGATGAGCTCGCACAGTAGGGGGATACCTCCGGCGCGCACAATTTCGTCCGTAAATGACGAGATATAAGACATCGATCCAAGAGTTGTTAGCGCTTCATCGTGCTCGGGTGATCCAGGCGTGCTAGACTTGAGTGTCGCCAGGCATTGCTGCAATTGCTCTGGCCCGATCATCGACGCCAGAGCAGCTGAACCCTTTGCAAATGCTCCCTTCTTGCTTCTATACTTGTCCATAACACCAATGCATTGCTCTAGCACTGCACGTTGTGCATGACCCTGTTCTGCCATATACTTGCAGGCGTCAAATACCGACTCGACACATTGCACTGCGGGTTCAGACATATCTCCATTCGTCAGGCAGAATTCTAAAACCTGGCCCATCCCTCCCGCTGCCGCCGCTGCCTGGGCTCCCGAAGGAGAGTTCGTGGCGACAGCTAGGGCCGCCGCAACGCGCGATGCCGTCTTCATGTCAATCTTTTTCGTAAAAATCGCCAACAGACCCGGTGCAAGGGCTCCACCGTCCAGTGGGCTCCCCGCCTTGTGCATGTTCTCAACGAATGTCATCGTGTCCGACACCGTTTGGGGTTCGCTTGGGCAGCTGAGCGTGTCAACAAACGAACATATCTTAAAGGATCAGATACCTGCCACTCAACAGTATTTTATCTGTGTTTTCGTTGACTAAGTGCGTAATGATGCAGCCAAACGGCAGCAACTAGCCCGTCCATGCACCAAACGATGTCGACTTTGCCCCACATGAGCTCACCTGTTGACAATCGCTAGGCAGACAGACCCTCCATGAGCCGACAGAAGTGCAATGCGTTGGGAGTCTAGTTCTTCTTTGCAAGCGTCTGACATGGCCCATATGACCTTTGAACAACAGTTCATGAGATCTTCGTCATCCGGGAATGTCTCCACTGCCGTCTGCATGGCAGGGAGCACGCCCCTGTCCATTGCGTCTAGCGCATTTTCCCTGAGAAAGCACCCGCAGCCCACCATCAACGAACCCTTTCTACCGAAAGAAATGTTGTATTGCAGAGATAACTGGTCGGCAATGCAACCTGAGAACTGTATATCGCATCCTGACTCACTGATACAGCTGGTTAGTGGGACTGCAGAAGTCGGATAGAGAGCGCAGGCCAAAAAGAAGCATGCGCTTGAACTTCTGGTGCTGAATGATTCCTTGTACCGCGGTCGCCACGCCGGCGTCCGGGCTTCTCTTAACTGAAGACAACAAAATCCGCATGGCCCAGAAATTGCTTACGTTGTGTGTAGGTCAGAACTCGCGCCCCACTGATTATGAGACTGCTACCACAAGTCGCAGAGCAAACATGCCTGCGTATGTCAATCAACTGATATAGATTCAGTCATATATAGATAATAGCAGAGCAACGTCCCCCTACACCTCTAAAGACTGAGGTGTAGGGGGACGTCGCTTTGTTTATACTGAGGTGCCGAGTGCCATGCACGACTCAATTCTCCTTCAAATCCTCCTAGCCCGTTTGGGGGAAAACACAGATTCGCAAGACGGCTTTAGAAGAAAACAAAAAGCAAGAACCTAGTGCCAAAAGCCCCAGATGCACGAAGTGTTGTTGCCAACACGGCGGAGTCTAATAGCCTATTACACATCAACCACAACTTCTGGACAAGAACCTGAAGACTGACGTTTTCCCGCTACCATCTTGGCATGTCATTTGGAGGTTTCCCCGCGGAGAGCAAGAAGTTGAGACCGTATCTCCACTGGCAGGAGGCGGAAGTCTGACAGGAAGCACAGTTCCTGTGCGGCAAGAGTTGAACACGCACCGGAGGAACCAAAAAGCCAAACAAGTTCAAATTGTATTAGGTATGCTGACAAATACTTCGTATGTGCGATTCTGAACAGGCGCTCTACGGGAACAGAACGTTGCACAACGCTCTTCGGGCTGTCCTTGGCCTGGCTGGCCACGGCTTGCTGCTGCTGCACACCGCAATGCACCGTGGACGACGTCCACCAACAAAAAAACAGCCTTCTTGTGCACAATGGTACAAATATTTATGTATCTTATGCACGTTGATCTCATTGCACATGGCTCTCGCAGCAAATATATGTATATGCCAATACATTTTAAAGTCCACAGCGCGCTGCACCATCGGTGCGTGGGCCAAGCCACCGAAGGTGGCGTGGGTGAGCACCCTTCTACTACCACCATGTGCTGGGTGTCGAAATTATTGTGTGTGCATGAAAATTGCAAGTATGAAAATTTAGCTGAAGGTTGTAGAAAGGAAAAGTTGCCATTTCCAATGATAGCAGTAGTAGCGGCGTGGCCCAATGGAAGGCCGGTGGTGTGGCTGGCCTATAGTTTTGCTGTTGTGTTTTCGCTGGCTTCTGTTATCTCCTGCATAACAAACCGCTGGATTTTTTGACGAAGTTGGTGCACGCGCATTACTGTATCCGCATTCGGCACGCCGATTTGCTTGTGGGCTCTAGGGAGGGCGGTCGGACCATGCATGTTGCGTGGGGTGCTTGTTTGGATGATTGGATGCTTGGAAGGGCAAAAAGTGTCGCCTAGTTGTAGTAAGGAAATATAGCAGAGCTGAATCCAGGAATATCTGAAGGAAATCTCGAAACAGACGGCGCGCTGTCAACGGAAGTACCCGTGTGGTGCTGCAAGAAGGGTTCTTGATTGGTACCATTGAGATTATGGTCATTGTTTTGTTTCAGGCATCTGCATATGTTCGAAACTTCTGGCGTATGGAATAAACAGACCCTTCTATTCCTTTGCATCTGTGAAGGAGCTTAATGCTCATGGACCCATCATGCGTATGCTGGCGTGCATCCTAGAGTAACTTGCTGTTTCTAGCACACCATTTACCCTTTTTTGGATTTGTTACTTTGTACACAATTCGCCTCAAGATGGCGACAGTTACATAGACTTCAGCATCAGAGTTTTGCAATGAGGGCATCGGAACACAGGTGAGGATAGGCATTAGCTGTGATGTAGTCAAAAGGCTGCAGAAAATAGCCCCTAATCATGTCACCACCTCTTTTAGAAGCAGAGTTATACACCTACAGGGTACCCTTAACGAACCCCATCGCTGTGGATATCCAGAGGCGGTTTGTTTCACCGTTTGAGCAAAGCAGCAACTCCTGCTTGTACCAGCGCAGAGGCGGGCACAGGCTCTGACGAGTTTCCTCCAGTCTCTTCAATTACTCCTATATACTGCGATAGACCAGTCTGTTGTAATGGGCAATATAGCTTATGGCCCTGCGACCAACAGGCCACGTGTGTGTACTTGCCCGCGAGCTGGCTTTGCAGGGCCAACGAGAAAATATAGCCGCTATTTTAGGCGTTACTGCAGGTAGCAAAGGACTCTTTTCTTCGTGTTCACGTGGGGCTGCCCTCTAGCATTAGCTACCGCACCATGCGTGGCAGCTCATGGCATCCCGCTTCCTCTCCGCATTAGCGTCAGCCCTGTGAGCCAGTGTGCCAAGGACTCTTGGAGACACTGAATGAGAGGTTTGATATGTTTCTGGAAGCACTTCTCGCAAGTTGCTATACTTTATTGCAGCTTTCGATGACATTGGGGATCGAAGTCCCTCGTCAAAATCTACACTTGAGGGACACACCTCACCAATAGGGGCAGTAGAACGCCAATACAGAAACACCGTCCAGGCGCACCAAGATGACCCGTTTGAAACACAAACTTTCTAAAGACGTTAAGGGCTGTGCCTTGTTCGTGAACGCATGTGCCGCTCCAGTCAAGCAACCTATGCCCGCGCACAGTTTATGAAAGGTGATTGTACGACAGACCGAAAATTCAGAGGAATGTGCCAGACACAAACGCAATAACAATTTCTGGACGCAAAAATGGTAGACTTGCCAGCGGTAAAGTGCAGACTGGGGCGTGGTTATAACGGGCCACCAGCGGGGCTAGAGTACCTCGCGAGTTACGTGTGGTAATGTGTTTGATAAAAAGGTACGCTCCTCTTGTCGTGAGAACTTCAGTTTCTCTTCACAGCGATGTTTTAGCTTTTAATAAGTGCCCTCAGTGATGCTACAGGGTAGCTGCTCGATGTATTATCAGGAGCAGTACTGGGTTGACGCTGCAGCTGCTTAGCCACGCAACTGCCCTTCCTGAGGGTCTTGCTACAACGGTGAGTTGATTCAAATCCATTAGCGCTGTCTAGTGCTAATTCGCGTTTATTTCCTTAGAGATTTATTTTCTTCTCTTACTGTACGTTCCTCTGTTGGTGTACCGGGCTCAGCGTAGTAGTGTGCTGTGTGATTTTGCATTTGCCAGGCGGTTTACCGCATCATCGAAGTGTTCTCTGGCAAGTTGTGCCATTCCAGCTTCTCAGACATAATGCATATCATGCTTTAATTTCCGCCATATTTCCTAGAATATACTGGGGAGAATAGCTTCAAGGTCTAGCGCCGACCATTCACTCCTGAGCGCCACCTTGTAGCACACTATCCAATACATGTTCCGGCATCACCCCCCGTCATTTCCCCCCTCCGCACCCTGTAATATTTGAGACACGCTCGACAACTTTATTCTTCGATAGCTGGTCGCAGCGGCTTTGCCAGATTTGTCCCCTCCGGTCCTTCCATGCATATGTGCCGCATGTTTATTTTCGAATTAGTCTTGTATGCTGACTGGCATCGAGTTCTTGGAAGCCTTATACACTGAGGCTGGCCTATTCATCAGCTGCTGCACCGGTAGGAGGAAGACATTGAGAAAAGGAGGCTTCGTCTAGCTGTGTTACTGTGGAGCTTCTGTGCGGCAGGGCTGCGCAAGGTTGAACTGGTGACGTTTAAGGTTCTCTGCAAGAAGGGTGGCAACCACATGCTTGCTTCCTGATTGTGTATTATTCTGACTGGAGTGAAAATGGCTCAAAATAGCGCAGGAGAGAGCGAGGGGTGCGTCCGCCCTAGGATACCGACAATGAGTGCAGAGGTTCGTGCGGACAATCCCTACTCCCGTCTCATGGCCTTGCAACGGTGCGTCCGGCTGGATTGGATGATTGTTTGGTATGTTACATAGGAGTTACGCTAAAAAAACCGGTGCAGCACTCATATACCCTCATTAGTCTGTACTTGCGATGTGTGCTATTCTCAGAATGGGCGTAGTGCACGACTACGAAAAAATAACTGAAAGGGCTGTCCTGCTGGTCGGTGTGGGTGGAGTGGGTTCCGTGGCAGCTGAGATGCTGGTTCGCTGTGGCATTGGGAAGCTGATTCTTTTCGACTTCGACACCGTTGAGCTTTCCAACATGAACCGTCTTTTCTTTACTCCAAAAGATGTCGGCCTGACCAAAGTGGAAGTATGTCGGGAATTCATATATTTTTATAGAGCGCAGCAATTAAACGCTTTGCTTCTTTGAAGCTTTGAATCAGTGTAGATCCCACTGCCCTCAAGCAATATGCGTTTTTTTGTCGCATTCACGTAGGCTGCCAGGCGGACCCTTTCTTTTGTTAATCCTGACGTGGAACTGGAGGCGCACAATGCAAACATTTGTCAGGACTTTGAGCTCTTCTTGTCATGCATTTTGAATGGCAAGGAGTCAATGCAGAAGCGGCAGCAGCGACAGGAAGCAGAGCAGGGCTCGTCACAGCGCCGGGGTCTAGACTGCCCGGGCAAATGGCCTGTTGACCTGGTCTTGAGCTGCGTGGATAACTATGCAGCCCGCATTACAATTAGCCAAGCCTGTAACGAGGCAGGTTAGCCCAGTCTACACATGCATGCATGGTGTTGTAGCTGAACTCTAGTAAGCGGTGGCATCATATTAACCTCAGTCCTTCGATTTGCGTATCACTTTACTGTATGGAAGCTACAGTTACTCCTTTAGCAGGGGTACGGGGTGCGACCACAGGAGTTCAACTTCTAAGGCGAATAGCTGTGGGTTTCTCGTACATGTTATATAATGTGTTATAGCGCCTGTATAATATATTGTCTCTTTTTTTCTTTTTTTTTTTTTCCCCTTTTTCTTTTTTTTTTTT
>CAJFCY010000262.1:0-19890 GCA_904066265.1 Eimeria zaria | reverse complement strand
TATATATATATATATATATATATATATTTATATATATTTATATATAGCTCGCTGCTGCACATGCAGCGGGAGTACCCCCGGTTGTGCTGCTTTCGTTCCTGTCTCTCTTGAATGTACTGTGTCTCCTGTCTCCTTTGTCCTCTGCGTGTCTCTCTTAAACTCACTGTGTCTCGTTCAAGCTAAACCCTAAACCCTAAACCGTGTCTCGCCACAGTCCCCTTCTGCCCCTCCTCTCCGCTGCACTATTCCCTGCCTACATGCCTCACGAGACACAACACACCGTCGCTCTCCTGCAGTAGTAGTCACTCGAAGCAACTGCAGCAGCAGCAGTAGTAGTAGTAGTAAAACCAGCAAAAGCAGCAACAGCAGCAGCAGCACCACCAGCGCCACACCCGCGCATTAGGAGGACCAGTATACACACACGATAGTAAGTAGCAACCACCTACGCACACATCCATGCACATGCACAATACATATACATATTATATATATATACATATATACATATATATATTTATTTATATTATATATAATATGTTTGTGTTTGACCAGGGGCCCAGCAACACACGGTTCTAAGCATCATAGGGGCCCCGGTTCAGTGGGTGCTGGCACGGATCCAGGGCGGGTGCTGCCATACACCCGGATGGCAGGCAGAGACCCGAAGCAACGCAGCACTGTGAAGGAGCTGCTGCTATTAGGTATAAACCTTAAGACAAACACGTTGCTAGTTAAAGGGTCTATACCTGGGCACTCTGGTAAGAGTATTGTTAAAGTATTATGGGATAGAGCGAAACATGAACAACGTATGTTTAAAGAAACACAAACACAACAAGCAGAACTTGAATTCATACAACAAAAACAAGGAAAATTAAACTAATATTATATACACAATATTTTTATACTATTTGTATATACTGCTCTCCTTACACCCTTAATTACTATTACACACATACAACATGCAGTTGCAACAGCAACAACAAGTGCCGCCAGGTGCGGCAGCTGCTGCAGCAGCTGCAGCTGCCGCCTTCAATCATTAGAGGTCCGCTGCAGTAACCTTCCTTTGCTGGAGTGTGAACAGCTGTGCAACAGCTGCAGTTTGTTGCTGGTGCAGCTGCAGCAGCTTCTGCTGCTACCAGTACATCTTCTTGACTTTATTGAATTCATATGTACCACATGGGGACAGTAGGGACTCGCTCTGTAGTTGTTTGGCTAACTAGCTAGCTGGTTAGCTGACTAGCTACTTGGGTAGCTGACTAGCTACTTGGGTAGCTGACTTGCTAGCTGGGTAGCTGACTAGCTAGCTAGCTACGTAGCGTGCGCTGCATAGCAGCTGTCACAAGTACTCTGGGTGGCAAGTACCAGCTCACCAGCTAGCTACCTAGCTATCTATGTTGTAACTAGCTAGCTATATCGTAACTAACCAGCTAGCTGCTCGCTTTGTATTTTCAAGCTCTGTACATGGCCCAAAGGCGGCCTCAATATCAGCAGCAGCCAGCCGTGCTGCCTGCTGCAGTGCAGCAGTACGCGCAGCGGCACGCTGCAGCCAGCTGCTGTTGCTCAAAAGCTATTCCTCTTGCCTTCCCTTTCTTGAAGGGTACGAGTGCTAGCTGTCGTTCGTGCTGCTGCTCCTGCTGCTGCTCCTGCTGCCCCTGCTGCTGCTGTTGCTTCTTCTGCTCTTCTGAGCCCAGACGTTTCTGGTGAGCGACTGCGCCGGATGGCCGGCAATTCCTCAGCAGCAGCGGCTGCTGCTGCAGGGGTATATGAGGCAACAGCCTGTACACCCCGTAGAGTCTCTGTTGCAGCACCGCTGGAAATGCGCACCCCAGCTCTCGTTGCTGCTGCGCCCTCAGCAGAGCAGTCGCTGCTGTTGCAGGTGCCGCTGCCCTCGCCAAGCACAGAAGCAGCACTAGCAGCAGCAGCAGCTCCTGCAGAAGCAATAGCTGCTGCTGCCGCTGCTACCGTTGTTGTTGTTGTTGCTGCTCCCCCATCTCCTGAGGGCGCACTCAAGTCTCCACCACTGTACACAGGCAGCTCACCAAACGAAGGGCTTCTTAAAGAAGCAGAGTCTTGCGACGGAGCTGCTGAGTCACACACTGCTGCTGCTGCTGTTTCGCCTGCTGCTGTTCGTGCTCCTGCCGTGCGTTCTTCGCCTGCTACAGCAACGGGGGCGGTAGCCCCCGTTGCTGTAGCAGAGGGTAGCTGCTGCTGCGCCGTTAGCTGCTCGTCGCTGCGATGCTCAAGCTGCTGCTGCTTCTGCTGTTCGTGCTGCTGTTGCCCCAGTAACCTGGCTGCTCCTGAACCAAGCTGATGCTGCATCAATTGCTGCTGCTCTGTTGCACGCTCCCCATGTTGAAGTGGAGCAGGATCCCCCTGCTGCAGGCCTTCCGACGCATTCATTACTTGAAGCAGCAGTTGCTGCAGTTGCTGCTGCTGCTGCTGCTGCTGCTGTTTTGAGCACTTGTCCCCTGTATCTTCTTGTAGAAGAGTTCCTGAAGGTGCTCGGCTCCGCTGCCAGCCTTCTGTTGCCTGCCCTTCTGAAGTGGCTGGCTGTTGCTTCTCCAGCATCTGCTGCTGATGCTGCTGCTGCTGCTGCTGCTGCTGCTGCAGTTGTAGCTGATCAGCCAATCCTTGAGGCTGGCGCTCCAGCTCTTCTTGTCTTTGCTGGACTTGCTGCTCCATTGTTCTCTGCTCGTGCTGCTGCAGCAGTCTTTGTTCCCTAATCTGCTGCAGCAGTCGATGCTCCTGCTCTAGAAGCAGCTGGCGACGCTGCTGCTGCTGTTGCTGTTGCTGCAGCAGCAGTAAGCGCTGTCCCTGCAACTGAAGCTCAGCAAAGTCCCTCAGCAGCTGGCTGTCGCAGACATGCTGGCCCGCTTGCTGCTGCTGCTGCTGGGTCGGGAGCTGCGCCTGTCCACAGTCCTGTCTCATAAGAACCTGTTGCAGCTGCTGCATTTGCTGCAGCTGGTGCAGCCGCTGCAGTTGCTGCATGTCTGTGGGGTGTTGAGATAGGAAATCATTTTGCTGCTGCGCCAGTGCTGCTGCTGTCTCTTGTATCTGCTCAAAAGACAGCGGCTCGCCTTGGCTTCCACTTGGAGCCACAGGGAGTTGCTGCTGCTCCAGACCCGTTTGCTGCTCTGCTGCAGATGGGATCTGCAACGACTGCTGCTGATGTTGCTGCTGCTGCAGCATCTGAAGGGAATGCAAAGGTTGCATGCACTTCGTTAGAGACTGCTGCTCACTTTCCAGTCGTGGCATGTGCCGCTGCTGCTGCTGGCGATGCTGCTGCTGTTGTTGCTGTTGCTCCTGCTGCTCCAGTTGCGTAGTATCGTGTGCAACAAGCCATTCTTGCCCTAGCTTGCTTTGCTGCTGCTGGTCTTCACCAACGGCAAACACTGGCCGCTGGTGCTGCTGTTGCTGCGTCTCGTGCATCTCGTGTCGCGGCTGCTGCTGCTGCTGCGCTTCAGCCCGAGATGAACAATGCTTCTCGCCCTCGCGGAAGGAACCCGCCAGAAGCTGATTCTCCAGCTGCTGCTGTAGATGCTGCTGCTGCAGTTGCTGCTGTTGCAGCAGCTGCTGCAATACCTGGCCTGCGGGTGCTGCGTGCGTTTGCTGAAGAAGCATTTTCTGGGCCTGCTGTTGCAGCCCCACAAATCCCGATATCTGCTGCTGCAGAATTTGCTGGTTTTGTTGCTGCGGCTGCTGCTGGTAGTCTTGCCGGTGCGAGCCCTGCTGCTGCATTGTCTGCTGCGTGTGTTGCTGCCTTTGCTGTCGCAACGGAGCATCGTGCGGCCGTTGCTGGTGCAACAAATTCTGTTGCTGCAAGAAAGACACGGGCTGCTGCAGGTGGAAGTGCTGCTGTTGTTGTTCTTGCTGTTGCTGCTGCTGACCCCCTAGGGCGTGCATGTGCTGCTGCTGCGGATATACACTGGGAAGCGACTGGCTGTCATGTGCCTCAACGCCGTAGCCGCTCCAGCTTGTCTGCATTGTGTGACAATTTGAAGGCCTCTCTTTTTGCTGCTGTAGCTCCTCTTGCAGCTGCTGTTGCTGCAGTGGCTGCTGCAAATGCTGCTGCAACAACTGTTGCTGCTGCAGCTGCTGCTGCTCCAGCAGCTGCTGGATCAGCTTTTGCTGCTCCGCCAGCAACTTATCTTGCCTTTTCTGGAGGGAAGAAGACTTCTTTACCCGGTGACGTTGTACATCTTGCTGCTCTTGGTGCTGCTGCTGCTGCTGCTGCTGCTGCTGCTGCTGCTGCACGTATGTGGGGTCATCCGGCGAACAAGGCCTGGAGGAAGCATGAAAACCCGGGAAAACGTCTCGCTGTGGAAGTAGCACCTGCCGCTGCCTCCGCTGTTGCTGTTGCTGCTGCTGCTGCTGTTCCACCTCAGTTCGATCTCCTGCTGCAGACTTCAGTAGAGGAAGTTGACTCTGGAGCCCCTGCAGGGGCAACTGAGGCCCAAGCTGCTCCAGCAGCTGCAAGAACTCTGGCGTGTGCGGTAAGGTTGCTGACTGCGCATGTTGTTGCTGCGGGTCTTGGCTCCGCTGTTGCTGCTCGTGCTGCTGCTGCTGCTCGTGCTGCTGCTGCACCTTTACCTGCTGGGGTTTTAATAACTGCTGAGACCGGCCTCCATAGACAGCCGGCAGTTGCTGCTGCTGCGTATCGCCGTAGGGCTGCTGCATGTTTGAAGGCGGAGCCGTGGTACTCCGGTGCAAACTCTGCTGCTGCTGCTGTTGCTGCTGCTGTTGCTGCTGTTGCTGCTGTTGGCCACTGCAGTGCAGGACTATTTGAGGCCCAGCCGAGCGACCCAACAATGGGTGCTCGTTTGTTCGGCCCAAAGGGACCTCTTGCTGTTGAGTCCATCCTCGCTGCTGCTGCTGTTGCTGCTGCTGTTGCTGCTGCTGTTGCTGCTGTTGCGGGTGTGGCTCTTCCCCACGATGCTGGCGGCTTCGTGAAAGTTCGGAGAGGAGCAGGGCCCGCAGGAGCATCCGATCCTCTTGCTGCTCCCGCTGCTGCTGGCCCTGTTCTTCTCCTTTCTGCTGCTGTTGCTGCTGTGTCTCCTCTATGGCGGCTGTAAGTGCTACAGGGTCTATGATAGAGTTGAGGGGTTCGTCTGTCTCTGGCAGCTTTACGTGGGCTTCTTGTGGGGCGACCCGCAGCAGTGGCCAGAAGACAGCAGCAGGAAGGGAAGCAGCAGCACTTTCCAAAAACTGTAGCCGCTGCTGCTGTTCTTGCTGCTGCATGCGCTGCAGCACGGCACTAGCTGTTTCTGCAGCCTTGCGGAAAGATGCAGCAAAAATAAGGCGGCGAACAGTCTCGCGAGCTGCTGCAGCAAAGGCAGCAGGACATGCATACAGCCGTCGCAGTTGCAGCAGAGCAGCATTAACGCGCTGTGCCTTGGTGCTGCAGGCGAGTCCCTGCTCGTGGTACTGCCGCAGCAGCAGCCTACCCCTTAGACAACTGCACAGGAGCCGTAGCTGCTGGTGGCAGTGTTGCTTCCAGGCCTGTCGTTGTTCATTCGTGAGGGCTTTCTGCTGCTGTTCGAGCTGCTGTAACTCCTCCATTGCTGCTTCCTGGTCTGCAGCAAGACTACGCAGCTGCTGTGGGGCAAAACGCGAGTAAGCTATAGGCGGCGACGGCGCTGCAGCAGCAACTGCAGCAAAGGCTTTTGTATGCACAGCAGTTAGTTCCTGCTGTTCGACCAGCAGCACCGCGAGGGCTGTCCGCGTTTCTGCTGCAGCAGCAAGCAACTCGTCTGCAGTAGACTTGAATGCAGCTACTGCTGCACGAATGTCTTGCCGCAGCAGCTCAACTTGCTGCAGCACTGCAGCACGGTCTGCAAATACCGACGTTGCGAATGCTCGGATGGCAGGCAAGTTAAGGAGAGAAGCTGCCGAAGGCCCCCGAATGGCTGAGTCGCCAGCCGGTGCTGCTGTTGTTGCTGTTGAGCCTGCTGCTTCTGCTGGCGCTGAATCCGCTGCTACTGAAGTTGCTGCTGGGGCTGTTGTAGCGGGTATGCTGCCAGCCTCAAACTGCTTTGGTCCACCATCAGGGCCTGGCGGTGCCACCCCAGGGTTGTCCCCCGCACCAGCATCGTTTAAAGGGTCTTCGCATGTATGACTGTTTTGCTGTTGCACTGCTGAAGCTGGAGTCTCCAACGCTGCAGCGGAACGGTGGTTGCTGCTGTCTCCGCTGCTGCATACACCTGCAACGGGGGCATCAGCTGGAAGTACTGGCCTCCTGAGAAGGTCTCCAGAGCTGACAGACCCGTCGGGAGCGGCTATGACAGCAGCAACACCAGGCGAATCTGTTTTGTTTAAATCAGTTGGGGGCCCCCCTGCTTGTTGACACTGGATACCCCCGCTTAATGAATTCACTGGAGGGGGCCCCTGTCCTGAACTACTTGAAGATTGGGGGTTCAGGGACTGTTGGCCGCACGGGGGAGAGGCGACAGATTGCTCTGGTACAGCCGCTGCTGCCGTTGCTGCTGCTGCTGCTGCTATTGGGGCTTCTCTTACTGCAATTGCACCTGCATCTGCTACTGCTACTGCTGCTGCTGCTGCTGCAGGTGAACAGGAGCCGTAGGAGGCATTTGAGGCCGTTAAAGACCCTACAGGAGACAGCTGCTCAGCATCACGCCCGTCAGAGAGACTGTCGGGAGACTGGATAGCGTCGGCAAAAACCTCCTTCCCTGAGTCTTCATCCACAGGACTGCATTTCCCATCAACAGGGCTCTCTGCTTCGACTTCGGCAGCAGCTACTCCTGCTGGCGCTGGTGGTGGTGCTGCTGCTGTTTCTGCTGCTGCTACTGCTGGTACTGCAGCAGCAGCTGCTGTTGCTACTGCTGGTACTGCAACTGCTGCTGGTGCTGGTGCTGGTGCTGCAGCTGCAGCACCAGTGGCCGTGGGGGGTACTTCCCGGGACTCAGCTGCTTCTTTCCGCCCTTGCAGTGGTGAAAACGTGTTAGAAGCAGCAGCAGAATCGGTAGCAACAGCAGGGTCCGGCATCCGGCAAACTCCTCCGTGATTATCGAGCTCTGCAGCACGAAGGTCAGGTGGGCTGGCAGTTGCTGCTGTTTGCTGCTGCCGCTGCACAGGTTCATTGTGCTTGAGCTGTTGCAGCAACAGCAGCACGGGGTCAAGCGGCGTTTGCTGCAGCTTTAGCAGTAGCTGATCGAACCCTACAACAACACCCTCCTGCACCCTTGCCTGCTGCTGCAACCGCAGCTGGAGCGCCTCTACCCACTTCAGGGCCAAGTCTGCATGTCGGAGAAGCGCGTGCACAAGGACTTCTGCTGCTGTCTGCTGGCGCCTGAGACGCCGGTGGAGGTCTGCTGCAACAGCAGCTGCATCTCGAGAAGCACATAGCAATGGAGCGGCAGCTACAATGTTGCTGCCAAACACCTTAAATGAAGTATCTCCATCCAACAGCCCCGCCGCATGAAGAGCTTTCAACTCCCCACTAACCAGTCGCTGCTGTGCAGACGCCGACGGAAAACTGAAGCACCCTGCGCTGCTGCATGCACATGCGGCATCACCGCTCTCGTCGGCCCCAGCAGCAGCAGGAGCAGTAACGACAACAACACTATCCGATAATTTGCAAGGCGCAGAGTCACTTCCACCAGATGGGGGCATAGAGCTACTGAGCACCTCACACTCTCTGGCTTGTGTCTGCTTCTCATGAACTGCTTCTACAGCTGGTAAGGCTCTCGTAGTCATTGTCAATGAAAGAGAAGCCAGATGTGGTGCAGCAGCCGCTGCTGAAGCTGCTGCAGCGGGTGTACGGCGGATACTATGCCCCAAGCACGAAAGTAGCTCTGGACGGAGAATAATGAGCGATAAAGGCCCATTTGACTGGGCAAGGCTGTTTTCGTATGCCTTGTTGCTGCTTTTGCTACTGCCGCTACCTTCTTGGAGCGCTGCAGCAGCTGCTGCTTCTGCTGCGATGCTCCTGCCTGTAGCCTCTACGAAACAAAGGCATCGTTGCGGTTCTTTGAATCTGGATACGGTTTCCTGTTGGGTGTCTGCTTCTTTAGCCCTATTCCTTGCAACGTCCCCATCAGAAGCAAGCGGAGGCAACCTGGGAAGTAGCTGGTGCACGTAGTGTTCAAGACTCAACCAGAAGTTCGCAGCAGGAAACTGGGGGGGCGCGGGCTGCCCTCGTTGCTGTTTCCTGTTGCTTGAGCTTGCAGAGGGGCTGACAGGCCAGGGGAAGCGAAATGCCTCACCCGTGAGAGCGTCTAGCAGCACCAGCTCCCGCGTATCCTTAGGGTTACCGCGGGCGCTTGCTCCCTTCGCACGGGCACTCGGGGGGGAGCAGAACGCGTTAAGAGCCCTCATAGTTGCTGCCGGGTGGTTGCATACAGCCCTGAAAGAGCTCCGGCTGCAGCCACTTAGCTGCTACGGTGCAGGCGCACACCCAGACAGGGCGGCAGCGCTGCATGGGGAAACTTGAATGCTGCTGACACTGCTGGTGCGGGGGCCCCTGAGAGAAGAGTTTCGAAAGTTGCAGTTCGACTTAGCATGAGAAGCTGTTTGTGTGTACACCACCGACATCAGCACTCCTCTTTGTCGTTCTGAAACATACCACGAAATCGGTGAGCGGCTGCGCATGCTCCTCCTGGAAACTTTACTCTTCACCACTATGTAGAGGGAGTAAAACGAAATTGCAAATTAATTGCTTATTTTAAATAGATAAGCATTTCGAATTTGCAGAAGAGTCTGAAGAGTCTGCCAATACAGAATCCCTGCCCATACCAGTGGTCAGACCGCCACCGCAGAGAGTGCCCGGCACCTGTTTGTTCTTATTCTTTTAACTGGTAAATAGAACACTTCGTACTTATTTTCTTTAGAGACACAGGGAATGCCTCAAGACACCCACGGGATGGATGGCTGGGCTGCTGATACCACATCGGTGCCCTGACGGCATTTGACGCAGCGATCGATAGAGTTCCCCCCACAGGTTCATAGCCACTGTACTTGTAAGTAACACCAAAAGGCATTTCAACTTTATAACGTTTGTAATAATGCTTGCCACCTGCCTTTCATTGGAGGAGGTGGCCAAACCAGTACGGCTGTTGCTGAAAAGGACGTTCATGACGGCGTGCCTACTCCGGGCTGGATGGTAGGTGTTGTGCGTACCGCGCTTATTATTATTATTATTATTATTACTATTATTATTATATTAGATGCGCGTGTGCAGTTAACGATGATAGCCAAATCTTTGCGAATCATCACGCTCGAGTTTCCGTACAACTGCAAGGGTCATGACTGTCGCGTTGCCTCCAGGTTTGGATCGGGGCAAAGCACAACTTGGAAAACATGTGATTGCGCAGTTGTGGTGGAACGAAAGCTATTACTTCATTTGTACTCAGTTGTGTAACACATTGCACAATATGAACTGGAGAGGAACTCTAACAGCTCAGCTCTTTGGTATTGGGCGTTGTACGCTTGACAGATTTATCTTCAGGCTGTCGGCTGTGTCAGGCTTTACGAAATGAATGGCACATATCAGACTGTTCTTAATACTGTACCTTCAATTGATTCTGCCAACCGCCGCTTCATGTGGAGTCTGCGGGGAACGCTGTAGTTAGGGGTCCAAAAGCACACGCAGAGAGCGTTGTGCACAACACTATTAACTCCGAGCATGCTACTGAAGTCAAGGGAATAACACTGTAAAAACACGTAAGGAGGTGCGTGAACGTTACTTCTCTTAATGTGCAATTGTATGCTATCGCTGAAACGTATATTACTTCGGTTGGAAACCATAGTTCATAGTTGAATTTGTGGATCCACCTGAAGCATAGTCTTTCGGGTTTTTACCCAAATAAGCCATCCCCATCCAGAGCACATAACATAACGTGCTCACTGTGTTTGCATTGCCTAAAAGAGCTCCATCTGCTCAACAGAACAACTACGTATCAACTTTTCAACGAGGTATGCTTCGGCAAATTCCGAAGGTGGAGTAGATGGGCGGGTGTAGGGCCACCGCTTCTGGCACAGACAAGTCGGACAGGATGTCAATAAAACGCGCAACATACGTTGGGCTATAAGTAAGCTTTTGCGGGCCAATCCCGTTTAAAAAGACAAAGTATCATCGCCGGCGGCCGCATCACCTCACGCACTGCCTTGATCTCCTTCACTGTTTGACATAGACTTCCACCGTTTTATTTTATCCATCAGTCCCTCCCACCAATCGTCTTCTGCCGGGCTAAGTCCCAGTAACCCGAGCATTGAGTTTTGGAGAGTGCACTGCACCTTGTACTCATTCCCCGAATGCATAAATATTGTGGATATAGCTAAAAGATAGCAACACAGCCACACGCTCTCCACGGAGCATCATTGTAAAACTGTACTGTACAGTGCTGCAAACAGAAAAGGCTCACTGCGAGAGATAAGACTTACTTTGTGACTGGCTTGAGCCATCGACAACGAGCATTTCTCGCAGTGTTGAAGTTAATGTTGGGACTAGGTTCCACACTGCTCTAGATGCTGCCTGCAGACGTTCGCAACAGCACACCTTGGAGTGCTCTTAGCTGCCACGCGGCCAAGTGTACACCAGGAATCGGGGCACCTTCAAGGAAACGTCGCACAGGGAGTGGACGCGCGGAGTAGCCGTATGCTTTAGTGACCTCTAAGGCTTTTCCATCTTTGCATATGACTTACTATTCTCGTGGCATGCGCCGGATTTTTTGGACGTGGCTGAAATCACTCCGACACGCAAAACCTTTCATATGGAGCGACGGCAGCGGTGCTAGGCAAGCACCTGTTTGACCCACGAAAGTCTGCAAGAGTTACGTAATGCTGCTACAGACTATGCAAAAAGCAATGTAGGCATACCGGTGTTCGCTGCATAATAGTAAGCACACACACCCAGGATACGGAGCGCAATAAATACCACACGGTAACCAATAATGATACGCCTGTGCATTTGGGCTCACCAAACTCTAAAGTACCGCTGCACCTGAGACAGCTTGCAAATGCACACACCTCACACCTCCCTGGCTGCCTTCCTGCATTTTCCTGGCTAACGTCTAAACAAAAAGCACTCCCTTATTACTTGGACGTGAATGCTATCAATACAACGTGATTATGCTCGCTGATACACGTTAGCACTGTACGTCGGGCATACTGCTAGAATTGCCCAGACTACAAAGGGAAGTTGGGGTTATAGGAACTGGAGACTAGATACTGGGTGGGTTGGCTGCTGATGGGCGTAGACCTCTACACAATAGGCAGATGTCTATGTCTCGTGGAGCAGGCCAAATGGGAATGAAAAGTATGTAAGCGTTACACAGGCATGACATACATCTATGGCATCTCGGATATCTGAAGGAAGCGGATCCTTCAAGCGCTCCTCCAGTGGCTTGAGCGGCTCCTTTTGACCTGATCTAAACAACATTTTCTCTCGAGCCTGAATGCAAAAGAAGAACATGATTGCTGTCCTGTTAACCTTGTAAGCTGGACTCGGTGGCAAGCACAGGAGCCCATCACAACTCGAAGGGCGCTGCCGTAGTGATCCATCGTCTAAATCCACTGCTTGCGACAGGACTATTGAGGAAAGCCTTATGGGACGATATGCGAGGAACGCAGACTTACAGCTAAAGCTTCTTGAATTTCTCTGGTCTGTAAACATTTCGTACGCAAGCGCACATAACGGCACAACAGGAGTAGGCTACCTCGGTGCACAGCAGTGAATCATGATACCTGCACGTGCGAGCCATCAAGGGGCTACCGGTTCATCTACCGACAAGCGGGCAGGGAAGGCTGTAAACACCTACCGCCTCCACTATTGCCTTAGCCATGCCTTTCAGGCTCTGTAAACCGGCATTCGCAAACACAAAACAACACAGCAGAAATGAAGACGCTACAGCCACCAACATCTCCCCGAAGCTTGACCAAACAGCTTCGTGAACGATCAAAGAATTACACAACTTGCAATAATGTCACGATGGAAGGCTTTCTACAGCTGGTCTAATAGATAGGACGGAAGGGTAGGCGCTTGCCCTTGGCTGATACAGAAGAGGACGATTCATCCACTCCTCTTCATCAAAAGGCTCCTCCTGTCAAGCAGCATTCGCAAACGCAGCGACGGAAGGGAAGAAGTATAAACCTATGGTCAGGCTGGACTTGTTTGGGACAAGGGAGAGGCGTGGATCGCCTAACAGCTGTACAACAACAAACGGCTCGAAGACTCACCTGTTGTTTCTGTACAGGAGCCGTCGCTCCGGCGTCGTCCTGTTGAACAGGATCCGCAAGCGCAGCAACGCACAAGCGAGAGAAATGCAAGCCCCCACATCTCCGCCCCTGCACTCTGTTGATTCACTTCGAACCAGAGCATTGGAACAGAAACTCCCAGTAAACAACGCGTTCGACCATTTCACTAGAGCTAACAACATATAATCAAGAAGATTCGCTTGAAGACTTGCCGTTGCGCCCTTTCCAGCAGAGGAGTCCGTCGGCTGGGCCTGTTCAGTGCAACACACAAAAACACAATGACAAGCAAAAGGTGCAAGTGCAAGTCCCTCAAGCGAGACGTCATCGAGTGCTCGCCAGGCGAGAAGTCGCACACAGCTGAGCACCTCCTGCTTAGTTTGCAGTGTTCCCATCAGGTGTACAAGAACCATACCGCAAAGACGTACCGGTTCCTTCTCCGGAGCTTTGGCGAGCTTTACTTTTCCCTGTTCAACAGCATTGTCGAATGCATAAACAGGCAGCACACGCATGCACACGTTCACGATACCAGGTGTGTATATGCGCCTTATGAGGAGCCATTTAAGACAGGGCGGAGAGGTGGAGCACAAAACAGTGTTAGCTACGTTTACTGCACTTGCTGCTGCGCTTCCAACACTCCAAACAGATGCACAAGAGAGACATCTTAAAGACTTGCCAATAATGCCTTCAGATCGAAGGAGCCCTTCGCACTACCCTTCTGAGTAGCATATGCGGACACAAAAGAGCACAACAACAGCAAGGAAAAAACCTAAAGCCAGGCGCAGAAGCCGGCTGTACAAGAGGGGCTGCAGATGGCTGCCAAGCAGCCAATGTGCGGGAACAGCGCCTTAAGGTGCTTCCTTGTGGCCGTCCGACAACTCATCAACAGCGAATGGGTCGAAGACTCACCGATTCGTCCGCTTCAGTCTTGGTAGCCCCAGCGTCGCCCTGTTAAAAGGTATTCGCAAGCGCAACAACGCACAAGAAAACAAACTACACCCCGCCCCCTTCCTCCCCACATCGAGACTCCTGTGCACTGTTGATCCACTTTGACGCCGAGTACAAGAGCAGAAGACCCCAGCAAACAACGCCGTCAGGCACAGAATTTGAGTTAAGAAGACGTATTGAAAAGGACACGCTTAGTAGTGGAGCAGCGTAGGTTGGCAAAAGTCCATGACACTTCATCATGAGCTTCCAACAAGGGCACGAACAGGACGGCATAGACACTTGCCATTTCGGGTGCTTTGGAGGGCCCGGGTGGTGAGGCTCCCGGCATTCCTGCCTGCCAAGTAAGATAAAAAAAGCCGAAGTGCCGCAATACACAGGAAAAAAAAATGCAAGACTCTAGAACTGGCCTGCTGGCGAGGCCACTTGAGGATGGATATCCCCTGGCGTTGAGCACTTCCATGAGCGAGCAAAAGCCTAAGGCACTACCCTACTGGATAACCAACAGGTGTAACCAGAATACATCTTGTTGACTTGCCGTTGTTTCTCCTCCTAAAGCGGGAGCTGGCGGCACCGCCTGTTCAACAGCATTCGCAAAATACAACAGTGAACAAAAAGACAAATAAAAACCTTGAGCAAGTTTTTCTCCCCAGGCTACTTCAAAAGGGTTCCAGCAGGATACCAGACACTGAAGCATAAAATGCCAACGCACACCACCTCTAGGCATGTCGTGTTCAGGTTCAAAACAGTGACTACAGGGACAGATTAAAAACTTGCCACTTTGACTTGTGCCGCAGTGGGGAGTCCCCCCTTTTCCTGTACAGTGGCAACCGCAAACCAATGACATAGGATAAGTCCCACGGTCATACACTAAGACTGCTGCTGTCCCGGTTACATGGGGAGGCCTGCGCTTCTGGACCGAGAAGAGGAGAAAACGGCTTGGGTAAGCAAGTCTGCAAGCGCTCCCAAAGTGCGCATACCAAAAATGCTTTAAAACTGACCGGTTTCTCCGTTGACGAAGCAGGCGTCTCCTGTTCAGTTGCATTCGAAAACACAGAAATGCTCAAGAAGCACAAATACACGCCCTGAGAAGTGGGCTGCGTTTCACTGCATGAGATACTTGGGCAGGAATTATCAGCGGAGCATTAAAAAAATACAAACAGAAGCGCTGACATCTGCCGTTCACCAGCTACCGGGTGTGAACGAAATACAGGTTTAGGCGCTTGCCTTTACTCCTGCTTCACCTACACCATCTCCTTTTCCACTCTCCAGCATCGCCTGTTGAGCGGCAGCTCTTTCCGCTTCTTCCTATTAAATGGCATTCGCAAAAGGTGTCACGAGAAGGGAAAACAAGTAGGACACTCCAATCGAGGCTACTCTCCGGGTTACTAGAGGAAAAGGTAAGTCAATGGATGGGCAATGCAGCATAAAACATGGATAAACAGCGCCTCAATGAGCTTTCTGTTTACTCCCAGCAAGTGAGAGTGGAATACTGTTAAAGGAAATATCAGAGAAACGCTCGACTGTGAGCGCAGTGCTGGTTCAAAGAGCCAAGGGATGGTCGCTAGGCACTGTCTGGGAAACCCTATAAGCCTGTTGGTATGTTCGGGGCACCGGCACACGCGCCTCTGAAATTTGGTGATTACCGCGCGACAACAAAAGGCACGCCAACACAAATGGATGCATGAAACGCAAGAGTACCTCTGCGCGCTAGACAGTTTGCAAATGCGCACAGCTCACACATCCTTGATCGCTATCCTACACGTTCCTGCCTCACTGATAAGCTAGAAACACTTCCGCATCACTTAACGATCAACGCGGTCCACACAATGTGAATGTGCTGGTTCAAGCCTATTGAAGCTGTAAGTGCGATATGCTACTAGAATTACTCAGGCTAGCAACAAGCACTGAAGTGACCCTGGGGTCAGATACTCTATGGGCTAGCTGCCGATAGCCAAAGAGCTATGTGCAATAAGCAAGATGCCTATGTGTCGTGGAAGCGGCTAAGTAGTAACAAATCGTATGTCCGCGCTGCACACAAGCGAGATACCTTTTCAGCCTTGCGCCTCCGTTTTTCCATGAGCTTTTCTTGTTCCCTTTGCCCCTCTCTTCTATTCGCCTCCCGTCTTTCGTCATCCTCCTGAATGAAAACAGACAGGCATATTCATTGTCATACAAGCCTTATACCTGGAACTGAAGACGTACAACTAAGGCGTCAACACGCAACTACGCATTACATGCGCAGCTTAATACTGCCCAACTGAAACACCCTTTTAATCTGTTGCTTGCTGCAATCCATGGGGAGTGCTGAACAGAAAAAGGAGACTTGCTCTTAAAGCTTCTTGAATTTCTCTGGTCTGTAAACATTTCGTACGCAAGCGCACATAACGGCACAACAGGAGTAGGCTACCTCGGTGTACAACAGTGAATCATGATACCTGCACGTGCGAGCCATCAAGGGGCTACATCTACCGACAAGCGCGCAGGGAAGACTGTAAACACCTACCGCCTCCACTACTGCCTTAGCCATGCCTTTCAGGGTCTGTAAACCGGCATTCGCAAACACAAAACGACGCAGCAGAAATGAAGACTCCACAGCCACCCACATGTCCCGGAAGCTTGACCAAACGGCTTCGTGAACGATCAAAGAATTACACAACTTGCAATAATATCACGATGGAAGGCTTTCTACAGCTGGTCTAATAGATAGGCCGGAAGGGTAGGCACTTGCCCTTGGCTGATACAGAATAGGACGATTCATCCACTCCTCTTCATCAAAAGGCTCCTCCTGTCAAGCAGCATTCGCAAACGCAACGACGGAAGGGAAGAACTATAAACCTATGGTCAGGCTGGTGCTGCACACTATCACAAAAAGACTTGTTTGGGACAAGGGAGAGGCGTGGATCGCCTAACAGCTGTACAACAACAAACGGCTCGAAGACTCACCTCTGGTTCCTGTACAGGAGCCGTCTTTCCGGCGTCGTCCTGTTGAAAAGGATCCGCAAGCGCAGCAACGCACAAGCGAGAGAAATGCAAGCCCCCACATCTCCGCCCCTGCACTCTGTTGATTCACTTCGAACCAGAGCATTGGAACAGAAACTCCCAGTAAACAACGCGTTCAACCATCAAGCCTCTCAAGCGAGACGTCACCGAGCGCCCCCCCGGTGAGGAACCTAGGACATAGCTGAGCAATGGAATATAAGCCACCTCCTGCTCAGTTTGCAACACTTCGAACTGGTGTAGTACAAAAATCTTCGAAGACGTACAGGTTCTTTTGTCGGTGCCTTAACGAGCTTCACTCTTCCCTGTGTAAGTCGGATGGCCAAACGCAGTAACACACAAGACATGCTTGCGCACATTCCTGAAAGAAAGCTTTTATATGGGATAAGGGCAATCTAACACGGATCGAGGTTGTACAGAAAAGCACAAAGGCCTAGAATGTTTAAGGCACTTCCTGCTGGGCTTCTAGCACTCCTAACAGATGCACAAGAGATGCATCTTAGAGACTTGCCAAAAGTGCTTTCAGATCGTTGGAGCCCGTCGCACTGCTCTGTTGAGTGGCATATACAAGCATACCACAGCACAAAACAAGCAAGGACAGGTATCTAAAACCAGACTCCTGCACGGCTCATCCGGGGGAAGAGATGGCTCGTTACCCAGCCCTCCGGAAGCACGAACAGCGCCATAAGGCACCTCCTTTTGGTCGTCTAATAGCTGCACATGAACGGAAGTCTCAGAGGCTTACCGATTCTTCCGGCGCAGCCGCAGTTGCCCCGGCATCGCCCTGTTAAAATCGATTAGAAGCCGCAACAACGCACAAAACAGACTTCAAGCCCCCAAATCAATGCTTTTGCACCCTGTTGATCCACTTCGAAGTAGTACTGGCGGAGAGCACGCCGGAAAACTACTCCGCCAGGAACCTCAGTTGAGTTAACAACATATGTTTAACAGGGCACACAAGGGGACTTGCCGTTGCGCCTGCTCCGGTAGTGGCTTCCGTTTGTTTGGTCTGTTAAGTGGCGTCCGCAAATCAAACAAGAAAGGCAACATGTTTACGATCCTTACACGAGATCTTGCGGGCCATCGTACAGGCAAAGGCTAGGTCGTAGCTTAAACGTGGAACGCAATGCACCTCTTGTTTCGCTTGCAACACTCCCATCAGGTGCACAAGAACAACAGCTTAAAAACATACCGTTTCCTTTACCGGAGTTTTGGCGAGCTTCACTGCCGCCTGTTTAGTCGCATTTCCAAACGCAACAACGCAGAGGAAGACCAATCACACTTTCCGTAAATCTCTGATCTGGGTCATGTGGAGCAAACTTCCACACCGAGCTATGTTGTGAAACACCAAACACGGGCGGACTACGGTTAAGGCACTTCTTGCTGTGCCTCCAACACTCCCAAGAGAGACATCTTAGAGACTTGCCAGCATCGCCTTCAGATCGCGAGAAGCTACCGCGCCTCCCTGGCATTTGCAAAAGGCAACCCAGCAAAAAAAGACAAGCAACGACAAGCAATTGGAATCAGGCGCCTGCCACAATCATAGGAGTGGAAACTAGCTCGTGGCCAAGCAGCCGGCGTTCACGAAAGGCGCTGTGGGGCACCGTTTGAACGCGCCGGCTGCACTCGTCTAATAATTGTACAAGGACTAAAACTCCAAATTCTCACCGAATCGTCTGCTCCAGCCGCGGTCGCCCCGCCGTCGTCCTGTTGAAAGGGATTCACACGTGCACCAACGCACACGAAAACAGCACAGTCCTCCAGATCGATGCTCCTGTACCCCCTTGATCCGCCTCAAGGTCGCGGATTGCAGCAGGAAAAGGCGGAAATAAACGTCTTCAGGCATGCAGATTGAGCTACCAACATAAGTAAAAGGGGCACGATTAGGGACTTGCCGGTGCGACCGCTCCGGGAGAAGTGGCCTTCTGCTCGCCCTGCTCAGCAGTGTTCGCAAAATCACAACGACAAAGACACAAGGTGCGCGTCCTTTAAGGAAGGCCTCCCTGCGGCCCATTTCGGACGCGAATCCTGGGTCGTAGCTGAGGTGTGGAGCAGACAGCACCTCCTGCTGAGTTTGTAGCACTTCCCTCGGATGCACAGGAATGAGATCATGAAAGGCTTACCGCTGCGTCCGTTGGGGCCTTTGCTGCAGCCGTCGTTTCCTGTTTAGCATCAATACCGAACGCAACCACAGACAATGGATGCAGTACAGTCCCCGGCAGAGCTTTTATCTGAAATTTCCAGGCAGAACTTTACCCCCGAGCTAACTACGGTTACGGCAACTCTTGGCATGCTTCGCAAACTCCACAGATGCACGAAGGGGACACTGTTGAGACTTGCCAATGCTTGTTTTGTACCGCCGACGCCCTCCGTGATGGCCTGTTCAGTGCCGTTTGCAAATGCAACACAGCACAAAGCAAGCTTGGACAACCCGGTTCGTGCCTCGGTCACACCAATGGGTATTAACAAGCGAAGAGCAGTGCCCTAGGGCACGTCCTCTTGACAAGTGAACAGCTATACCAGAACGCCAATATCAGAGGCTCACCCCTCCCTCCGCTTCAGCCGCAGTCACCCCAGGTTCGCGTTCGCCCTGTTCAAAGGTAATAGCAAGCGTCATACCGTACACAAAATTAGAATGCACGCTCCCACATCAATGCTCCTGCACCCTCTTTATCCACCTAAAACCCCAACATTGTAACAGAGACAGCCCAGCACACAACGCGTCCAGGCGCCTCAGTCGAGATAAAATATAAATTAGCAGGAACAACCCTAACGACTTGCCGTTGCGTCTGTTGAAGTAGCCGTCGAATCGGCCTGCTCAGCGACGATCGCAAACGCACAACGACAAACAACGGAAGCACCTGCACAACCCCCGGACGGGATCGCTTTGCGCATCACCCCAGGCGCGAACTCTAGGAACTGCAGCATACGGCACATCCCACTTAGCTTGCAACACTTCCATCAGGTGCATAAAAATAGCAGCTCTAAAACGCACCGTTTTTTTCTTCACCGTCTTAGCGCCGACAGGTTTCTTCTGTTTAAAGGCATTGCAAAACGCAACAAAAGGCAAGAAATGCAAATACATCGCACTTCAAGAAGGCCTTTATCTGGAACTTGTGACCAGACGTCTAGTTTGTGACAGGGTTGTGAAGTAAAAACCACGCAAACACTACGTTTAAGGCACTTCCTGCTGAGCGTCCGGCACGCCAAGCACATGAAGGAAAGCGACGACAGCGAAGCGACTTGCCAATACTTTCTTCTTGGGAGCATCACCTGTCCCACCGCCCTGTTCCGTGTCGTATGCAAGCGCAACAAAGCACGAAACAAGCAAACACAGAAGATCTAAAACTAGGCCCTTGTAGTACACGAAGGGTGCTACATCGTGACCAAGAAGCCGACGCGCACCAACACTGCCCGTATATGCTTCCTTCTATCTGTATGGAAGCTCCACAAGACCAAAGGGCAAAGGGACTCACCGATTCTTCTGCTGTAGCTGCTGTCGCGCCCGGTTCGCCCTGTTCAACGGGATTCGCAAGTGGCATAACGCACACAAAATTAGAATGCACGCTGCCACATCAATCCTCCTCCACCCTCTTTGTCCGCCTCAAACCCCGACATTGTAGCAGAGACAGGCCAGCACACAACGCGTCCAGCCGCCTCAGTCGAGATAAAATATAAATTAGCAGGAACAACCCTAACGACTTGCCGTTGTGTCTGTTGAAGTAGCCGTCGAATCGGCCT
>CAJFCY010000261.1:0-19896 GCA_904066265.1 Eimeria zaria | reverse complement strand
TTTTTTTTTAATGATATGACGCAACACATAGTTGTTCATACGGCAGTTTGTCGGCAGGTTTATATGTTTTTAAGAGACTTTATTTATATATATATATATATGTCTAGTTTGTGCTGCATGTTCCATCTCTTACACTCATCCTCGTTTTTTTCTGCCTCAGGTGTCGTACTTATCTATCACTGCCCTCATCTTCATTTCTTCTCGGCGCCACTTGCCACCCAAGTCACGGGCGGGTTTAGTCTTCCTGGCGGCCCTCCTCGCACCCTGGACGCTGCTGCAGCAGTACGCTACCGCACACTCTAGTCTCAAATTTAAGCAGATAGAAAGGGCAATAAAATCAATTATTGATGTGATTGCTGTTGAAAATGGTTGTTGCAACTGTCTAGTGCTATTGCACCTTACGGTGGCAGCGCTCGCTGTCGCCCCTTGCAGAACTTGCGAAACATTTCTGTCCTTGAATCGTCAACGAGCCGCTATTTCTCCTGTATGTGTCTGTCTGTGAGCTGCTTGTGTGTATCTTTATGCTTTGTTTGCCGGGGAGTGTTCCGTTTTTGGCTTCACGCTCCTTGAAAACCTTGTACTGTTGCGTGTTCGTTGCCGGCGTGCTTTCAGACACAGTCTAGGCCTGTACAACGCGCCAGAGCGGTTCCTTGAGCAGGAAGTAACGCCAGCATGTTGGCTTTCTCTGGTCCTACATGCGGCCGTCTCGATTTTAGTAGGCATAACGGCTTACTTAACCCTTAGAGGCGGCCACGGGAAGCAGAGGTTGGTAGCAACGGTGCAGAAGACAGAATAAGGGCATCTGCACAGCACCAGCTCTAGCTTTGTAAAGAACTACTACTCAAACGAAATTATGTTTGAATAGTAGTTCTAAAAAGCTAGAGCTTGCTTTACCTGTACCCAGGAGGCGTGCCCGGAGCTGCGGACGACACTGTAATGCCGTTTACTGAAGGGAGACTGGGACAGCCCATTTCTGTCGTTGTATGCATTTGCAAGTGTTTCTTTATTTGTCTGTCGTAGTTCCTTTCTCTCAATTACATACGATGATTAGCTACTTTCCCTGATTGGCCGCCGATTTCCCCAGAGTTTTGTTTTTTCTTCGTTACTTCTGCGTATGCTGAAAATTGGACCCTGTGCCTGCTGAGCATCTTCAGAGGTGCCCCCCTGTCGTATATGCAGGCAACCGTACGCCTGCGATACTAAAGCCTGCCGATCAGCTGTGAGTTCGAATTGTTGAGTCTAATACGCTTTAAAACTTCAGTTGAAAGGGACATGCAGGGCTTTGCGCGGCGATACTGAACACAGTTGATGCATGCAGTTATACTTGCTTGCAGATTCCATACTGAGGGCTGCTTAGGTGCTCAGCAACTGCCTACAGCGTTAACGCATGCAGCAAAGGAAGCTTGGTTTTGCTTGCATGTGAGCAATGGCCGCAGCAAGGCGCGTTGCAACTCATATGAGACTGCGTCCTGTACACGAGCAGGAGGCCCTTGGGTCGCTGTGCCCATATGACGGAAGGGGAGGTCAGCTGCTCTTGGGGGAACTATTATCGGAAATATTTGATCTTTTTGGTGCTCGCAACTGTCCTTAGCGGGGGTCGAGGCCGGTCGCTGTCTTTAATAGCACATCATGATTCATTGACGGGGATTAGCGTAACGCACCCGTCTTGCATGCCGTCTAGCGGAAGTGAGCTTTCCAGCAAAGGCGGTAAATGGGAAATGCTTCCGCCGGCAACGGAGGAACCATTTTCCATTTACCAGAGATGACATGAGCAGCGATGGGCGGGCAGTTGACTCCCTTGTTTCCCTTTAGTGGTACTTTTGCCTTCGAGTTTCACTGGAAGTTTACAGCTGCTATTGGCATCTTCTGTGTTAGGCGGGGAGGAATGACAATGTTGAATATGTTGAAACAAGGGTACCTCATTTCCAGGGCGCATTGGGACTGTCCTAACCATCAACCTACTTAGATCGGACAATGGAAGGTCTTCAGCATGTGCTTAAGTATAGGCTTATTCGGAAATCGCAAATTGGATAGTTATGCTAGGACTGAGGAGACTAAAACAAGGGAAGCTATCGAGAGAGCGATCCATGAAGAGGTATCAGTCGTGGGCAAGCAGAATTCCAGTGGTGATATGTCCGCTGAAGACAGATAATCGGTAACTGCGTACGCCAAGGGGAGACGTTAAATGTGAAATGATGGAACTTGCCGGGTTGACAGAGTTTGATGGGGAAATCACGAAAGGGCGCAACTTTCACCACCATGGCTGACGGGGAAGGTGGGCAGCGAGACATAGAGCCTATGGATATTTGGATTTTGAATGCCAGCCCCGTTCCCAGAAACACTCGGTAGCGAGAACAGAGAGCAGCTGGGGAATCCTGCACTACGAGAGCCCGCGAGCATGCTGTGGAACGTATCTTCCTCGTTTAAATGAGAAGAGTCATATATTTCGATTGCGCGGAACACTAAGAAGCCATAAAGAACAAGAAGGGAAGCCTTACAAGGAGAACACACAAACTGATCGCGGAAGGTCCCGGGCCCCCGTGCAACGCTTGGTGTAGCGACAGGGCACACAAAGTTGATACTCGCACGTGCAGAACACCCTCGAGTGAATTTTAGGTTTATCCAAGTTCGTACTGATGGGCAGATACTGTCAGTACTAATTGACTGTCGTTTCGAAGTGAATCTAGTATCTGTAACAAAAACGACGAGGTGCCACCTTGCTGTCCATTTGTTGGCGTACTCCATGCAACTACGCTTCGCTGGTGGCATGGCACAAAAGCGGCAAACCCATGGGCATAAAATGTGGCCTTAGGTCAGAAATGCGTTATCTTGCCTTGCTTTGGGACTTCTACGCTGGATCAGTTCACCACGACATAATCCTAGAAATGCCGTCGGTGGCCCAGTGAAGGGCGCAGATATGCTCGACTGACAGCACTGGTAAGACCTGTTTGCTAGTAGTTGCTGAGAAGTTGCGTCTGCCAGCGCTTCCGAGGGTACTGGTATTGTAGCATGCCCTACGTGTAGTTGAGCCGTGCATTGCGTGCGCGGCCCGACAGTTGAGAGGTTGAGACGTGCAGTCGAGACGTGTACACAGACTGGTGCGTAGACTACCTACCAACGGAGAAGAATGTGTTCAACAATTGCCTATTGAGGTAGTACATGAAGCAAAAGGGGGCTTGGATGTGCCTAGATATGGGGCTGCCGAGCAGCACGAGTTGCAGCGAGGTGCGCTGCAACATATGCCGGGCTGCCCCAACTCCCCGTGCGTAGGCAGCCGAGTGGCTGCGCTATGGTTGCCTATGCCCCGGGAAAGGAGGTCAGCTGCTTTTACTGACTCTTTTCTTATGAGTACTTGGCATTTTCGCAGCTCACAGTAGTCCTTTCATAAGATCAAGGACTCTCGTTACAGGTATCCTTTATAATATGGAGTTTCGGAGCGCTATACCGAAGAAAAAGGAGCCAGGTTTCTACGCAGAGCAGAGGCATTGCATTAAAGGGCGGGAAAGCGCATTCTCCCCGGTCGTGACGATCTTATGAAGATCGTAGTTTTTGGAAGACTCGACCCAGTTAGCACCCGAAGAGTAGCGGGAGTGAGAACAGCTGAAGGAAGAGTTGTCAGAAGCACTAAATAACGGAGAACCACCAGCTCGGTGCCCACGTGCTTCCCCCAGTGCGTCGCACCCAAACCACTCTCAGAATAGCCCCAAGCTTCGTTCCAAGTTATCGGTAGCCCGTGCATGTTGAAGAGGACGTTGAACGACAGGCAGACGAATTGCCAATATAGTGCATACTTTTACGGTCAACTAGCGTGCTTGGGAGTAATCTGGCGTTGACGGAAGAAAAGAACGGAAGGTGGTGGACAAGCGTCGGCTTCAAGAGGCACAGCAAAACACGGCAAAACAAAAATTTCCGATGCTCCGGTGTTCTTAGCCGCTCGCAGGGCTCCCTAGTGTATGCATTATTTGACTTGGCGCAGGCGTCTTTACAGATCCCAGCACGCTTCCATTACTGGCAGCAAGCTGGGCTCCAAAGACACCCACGCACATTAGAGTGCACGTGCATACCTTCAGGGATCACCACTGCACCTTCCGAACTGCAGTGGCAGGTGAATCAGATATCCTGGGATCAACCAATGAAAGATGGGTAGTTATATGCGTGAGAGGTGTGCTTACGCGTAGGCGCGTCGTACAACAGCACTTGCAGTATAACGAGAGCCTTGATCTTATGAATGGACTACCGTGAGCTGCGAAAATGCCAAGTACTCATAAGAAAAGAGTCCGTAAAAGCAGCTGACCTCCTTTCCCGGGGCATAGGCAACCACAGCGCAGCCACTCGGTTGCCAACGCACGGGGAGTTGGGGCAGCCCGGCATATGTTGCAGCGCACCTCGCTGCAACTCGTGCTGCTCGGCAGCCCCATATCTAGGCACATCCAAGCCCCCTTTTGCTGCATGTACTAACTCAATAGGCAATTGTTGAACACATTCTTCTCCGTTGGTAGGTAGTCTATGCACCAGTCTGTGTACACGTCTAAAGCGCACGTCTCAACGTCTCAACTGTTGGGCCGTGCACGGAGTGCACGGCTCGACTGCACGGATGGCATGCTACATGCAGCATATGTGGAGAGCTCTGCAAGTGCTGCGCAAAAGGTAGTGGCTTTTGCAGCAAGAGGAGTGTCCGTTTTCCCTGCAGGCAAAAGGATGATATATCTCTGCGACAGGAGTCGAACTAAGCTCGGCAGAGGTAAAGGAGGTAAAGGAGATGCAGACGCGGCTTGCACCGCTGTTGAGACTCAAAGACTTTCAGAAGTTCCTCACTCTGGTAGCGTACTACCGGAACTTCATTCATGGATTCACTTACATCTCTGCCTCTTCAACGGAACTACTCACGGACGAAAATGCAACGAGAGTCCTCGATCATATCAGAGGACTATCGTGAGCAGCGAAAAAGCCAAATACTTATAAGAACAGAGTCCCTTAAAGCAGCTACCCCCGTTCCCAGAATTTAGGAATCCATTGCGCTGCCGCTCGGCTGCCTACACACGAGGAGAGGGGGCAGTGCAGCATGTGTTGCAGCGCACCTCGCCGCAACTCGTACTGCACGGCGGCCCCACATGTAAATGCATTTAATCCCCACTTTGCTGCATGTACTAACTCAATAAGCAATTGTTCAACAGTTCCTTCTCCGTTAGTAGGTAGTCAGCGCACCAGTTGGTGTACATGACTCAACTGCACGTAGGGCACATCTCAACTGCACGTAGGGCATGCTACATAGGGCACGCTACACACTATTCTCAAGCGAATACCGATGGGCGTCTCACTGGATTTGACAGTGGAATCGCAATCACTTAGAGACTGAGATAGCATCTAGGATGTGAGTCGACTCAGTGTAACTCCAGTCCCGGGCCTTACTGGAGGACACGCTATGGGCTGCAATAAAGCCAATTGCTTGGAAGTAAGAATTCTCAAAAGATGCTGGCTACCTTTTTCAGCTCATAAGTGGCCAGAGCCTGGCAGCCCCTACTGTCTCTTCGAGCGTACAGGAGGTGGCCTGGTATACCTATGCTGTGGTTCTATCCTCCATGCTGGTGGAAAGTTGACAATCTAGGCCAACGGGGTTAGCCGAGTAAGGGGCACGAGTGGCCCTACCAAACTCACTGCAAGCTTCTATGATTAGTCGCCCCCCCTTGCGCGTTTAGGGTGACGTGCCTATCCACTAGAATCAAAATGTCTGTGTTTAAAATTACAGCTGAACGTCGTCTCCCGCAGTTTCTGGCCTGATGTCCCTGTGCATTATCAATGCATTCCCCAGCTCCCGCAAGCTTCGTATGAAATGCGGTAGATGCGGTAACGTCGTTTCAGGGAATGGTGTTTTATTGTAGCAGCGCAAAGAAGAGTGACGTGCTTCCCTAGAAACATATTCCGTATAAGGGACAAGACCAAACCACTTTGTTGAGTTCTGCTGGGTATAGAACCGTGACTACTGTACGAGCCGGTAGTTAATGCGCTCAGTCCGACCGTCTGCATCAAGGGAGTTCGTGGTCACTTCTTGTTCAACGCTGAGCTGCACCATGAGTTCATGAGAGAAAACACTGAAACCCTTCACACCCCCGTTGGTAATGACTTTTGGAAGACCCAGGAGTTTCCAGAGATGGTCAGCGAGTAACTGCGCCACTCCCTCTACCGTGACTGAGCTCGAACACGGAGTGAATACGCATATTGGCTGAGTCTGCCCACGACAACGCAGTTACTAGCATTTCCTCCTTCGTGCTGAAGGCAAATTCAATATAAAGGTGGTTGAGATCTCCGTCTAGCTGTCTTCAAAAACTGGGAGACTCTACAGGATTCCGGGTTCGAGATTGTTCCACGGCCTGTGCTCTCTGCCATCCGGTGAAGTTACGACGTACTCCTCGCGCGAATGACGTGTCCCCCATGGCCAGCTAAAGCATGGCCGTGAACCTGTATCAAGGCCTCTGTGCGGTGATAAGCTGAAACGTCTAGTAGGCGGAGTCAACGTTTCGCCTGGTACGTAAGTCCACAACAAGATACAAATGCTTAACCTTTCCGTCCGTGGCAGTTCGTGTGTCCACTGCTTCCAGAGAAACGGCATCAGAGGTTGCCGCTTAATCTCCTTTTGTGGCTGGTGCAACTGTTTCAGCTCCAACTGTTGGTGAGTTTCTTGAAATTGTGTATATACGGATAACTGCTGCGCGAAGCTGGGGCCATTCCGTTGAATGCAGCCGCGGCAGCTGCAAAAAGGTTGATTCCTGATTCAGAGGCGCAGAAGCCGCAGCTGTTGCTTCAGACTGGCGTCTGCACATCACAGCAACTGTTTGGGACCAACGGCCACTTCTCCCTTCTTTTCTATAGTCTTAATTGAGTACTTGTTGACTGTTGTAGCATTTGTAATCTGCTGCAGAATT
Organism: Eimeria zaria; assembly: GCA_904066265.1. Taxonomy (NCBI): domain Eukaryota; phylum Apicomplexa; class Conoidasida; order Eucoccidiorida; family Eimeriidae; genus Eimeria; species Eimeria zaria. The sequence continues at coordinate 12,976 of CAJFCY010000261.1, read as the reverse complement.
TATAGAGTGTGGGGCCACAGCCACCAGAGGCAGCGGCAGCAGTGATGAAAGCAACATCAGCTAGAGCAGCCGCAGAAAAAAGATCAGCAGCAACAGGATCAGCAACAACTGGAAAAAGAACCTGTAGCCAGAGCAGCAGAAACTCCAGCCGCAAGAAGTGGAATAGCAAGAGAAGTCCACCAAGCAATTCAGCACCAAGGCGCGTACGGGAACGGATAAGGTTGGCCCAGCTTCAGACCGTTCACTATCCTGCAAGCGCGTTTTCGGCTCAATGAAATCGTTTCGCCTATAATCAGAATTTAGGCTGGTCAAGCTTCTGGGACCCATTTGGTCTACCTTCTGTTGACTTTTGCGTGGGAAGTGGTGGAATCGGAGTTTGGAGGAGGGCCTCGCACTGCCAGCTCTACGGTACAAGGCGAGAGTAGTCTCCCTCTGGGTGTTCAATTGCAGGGGAATTATTTCATGTAAGCATGTTCTAAAGTGGCGCAGTACTTGGGAGACTTGGCGCACCTGGATTTCTGCAGTTACGTAGGAGTCCAGAAGGAAGAGTAGCGCTCCCGGCTAACGGCGGCACGCCAACCGCCAACAGTTTGAACGGGTTAACACCAGAGTCAAAACCAGGGGATTGTAGTATAATATGAGCTCTTGAAAAAATAAAACTAGGCTTCTTAATGTCTTTCAGTGGTTTATTTCTGTAACTCCTCCTCAGCAGCTTCTAGACACGGCAGAGTTCATCGGGAACGGTCCACTGGACGTGGAAGGCCGAAGACGTCTACTGAGGGACGCACTGTTTGAACAGCTTCAGGTTTACGAATGGCATTGTTTATAAGAAAGGCCCTTATTTCCTGATTTTTTATTTTTTGTTGATTTTCAAGTCTGCCTCCCTCTAGAGTTTTCACTTGCTTTTTCGCCTGCAGAGTCGGCTGTCTCTCAAAAGGATGGGACTCAGGGTGGTGCAGTTTCGTGTTTTGCTTACACTAGCCGTATGGTGTATATTAAATTTACTTGCGAACGCATTTGTCTTGAGTTTGAATTCGCGACTGCCTCATGGAACTGCTGTCCAGCTCCCATCCCTTACACCATCAGCGCTGCTTGGCAGGCGAACGGCGTCCTCTTCCGGATCTTTTCTGTCGATGGCAACTCGAGAACGAAGCAGGTCTCTAGGCTTCGCCGAACCTAAGGAATCTGCGGGCCCTGAAATTTCACATGAGGAAAGGCGTCCCCGTTCCAGATCCCTTCAGTTGGAACAGGGGACCGTTTCGGCCATCGCGAGCAGGGACAGCGAAACGCCAAACCTACTTCAGCCCCAACAGCAGCAGCAAGCTCATAACCAACAGAATCAGCGGAAGCGGCGACTTATCCGGCTTGCTCGCCTCCAAAAGGTCTTGAAACGTATAGGAGGCACCACGAAAGAAAAGCTAAGACGCTTGTGGTGGCGTTTACAGCACGGGGCTTCACGGGCAAAACGTGCAGTGAGACGGGCAGTGGTAGCCATTTACAAAAATGTTCCAAGACTCCGTAGACATCGACGGTCATCTGAAGGAGCGGAAAGAGCAGCATCCTCGGGGCTGACGAGGGCCGACCTTGCCGCTGCTGCAAATAGCCAGCGTCCTGGTGACGGAAGTCCGGAAAGAGCTGACGCCATCAACAAAGGTGAGGCGCCCATCCCTATGGAATCTGCAGCCTCTACAACAATCACTGCAGCAGAAGAAGGGGCATCGCAGCCAGCACAAGCAGAAGCAGCAACTCCCGCTTCTGAAGGAGTTGAGCAGGCTGACGAGGACGAAGAATGGCATGAAGCGCCTGAACAAGCTGAAGAACCACAAGAAGAATGGCATGATGCAATAACGCCTGAACAGATGGAAAATGTCCTTGCCCGTGCGCGCCAAGGACAACAACGGAAGGAGGCAGAGAAAGAACGACTGCCAGAGGAGGCGGAACAGCTTGGCCTAAGTCCTCAATGCCTTAAGTTCTTCCCCAGGATGACGACTACGATGAAGAGGCTGAACCGTGAATGGCGTGGGCATTGCATGTTTTGGACTTTGTTCATGCAAAAGGGGAACCTCGATACCACTCGTGAAGGTATGGAGGTTCTGGCAGTTCAGACGATGAATTCGATATTGAAAGCAGAACAGCTAAAAGAAACGGAGACAAGCATCGATGCGCAGCTCCTGCGCACGACCCTTGCGCTGGTTTTAGCGGAAGAAGCCTTAGCCAAGGCTAAAAATGATACCGATGAGAACTGCTGGTTAACTAACCCCGACAACTTGTTTGATAAAGCAAATAACGATGAACTGAAAGTCTTGCAAACTTTTCACCCAGTGACCTTTTTCACAAAACCTCTTGAATTCATGCGGCCGCTGAGCCGGCTTATTGAACTGCTCTACACAGATTCCTTCAAATGTTTAGCTTCTGCTCAGGCGGAAATTGGCACGAGGAAGGATTTGCAGCAGATTCTGACGTCGGAAAAACAAAAGCTGGAGGCTGTTAAGCAACAAATGAGCCAGCCCCTATCCAGTCAGCAAACGGCAGAAGTGGTGCAAGTATTAGAGGAACTGGAGAAGCTGCTGGGTCGCGAGTTTTGTTCCATAGAACAACTACACCTCCTCTTCGCCCACGCTAAAAACATTCAAGGCTTTGTTGCCGACTATCGAGCCAACGGCCACAATTGGTGGCGGCCGCAGTGGCTATTCAAACTTGAAGCGTGCAGAACTGTCAAGAGGGGAAGTGCTGCTGTCCCGAAAGATGTCGCCAAGAGCTGCCAAAAGTATGAATCTTCACGACCCCCCAAAGGATCAGATGACGTTAGCAACACACTCCTTTGGATGTGGGAGGCAGGCTCGAGCAGAAAAGGCCAATAAAGGTAGCGCAACCTATCGAGCTCACCAAATACATCAATATACCTAAAGCCAAAGAGGAGGAACTGGGGGCTTTAAAAGGCCATTTCCCGAGAGACCAAGACCTCAGAGTGGCTCGACATGCTGGCAGGATACGCCGCATTCGCCCTGTGTTGGAACAATGGAGACGACGAATTGTGCATCCCCGTACTGTGTTTTGCTGAGTTGAACAGCCACGCCTGCCCTGCCGTGGAGCGACGAGCATGAAGATTTGCGCATGCCTTTGCTGGGCTGCATATATCTGCATTCACTTTGGCCCCTATGTACACTTGCCGAATTTTTGTGTATGTTTGTTCCGCTGTTGCTTTCCCGCTTCAGACTCTTGCATGCCCCTGTGGGTATGCATGCATGCACTAGTTCTGTGACTTTCTTTCAAGCCGGGCTCAACGGCCCGACTCTCCGCAGTGTTGTGCTGTATCGGTCTTTCCAAGCATTTTTAAAGGACAGGCAATGAATTACTTTTACTTTCAAACGACTGCTTTATAATGTAGGATTCCGGTAGACGATCGTAAAAGCCGCCAACGTCCTTCCAAACAACAGTGAAGTTCAGGGACAGGAGCGCATTACGCAAAGAATGTGCTTGTTCCTAACCGCCTTGCGCAGCGAATCGGCACCAATGCCCGAGTTAGAAGAGGCGATGCAGCTATGTGCATGGTTAAGGCAATCCGGAAGTTGAATTTTTAACGAAATAGTGGGACTCTTGAGGATTAAATACGAACATAGCAAACTTAGGGTTGCGTGCACTGACCCACCTAACTGTGCAGATAAGTGGGTATGGATGCACGAGTTTGCTTTTCGTTTCATCTAAAACAAGCTGGTGCAAAAATGGTAATTTGACTGCCTTATTTAGTTCCTTCTGTTTCTTCGTTCACACAGCAGCCCGCGACAATCGGGACGCTCCCTTCGCTGGCGTCGGCGGTGACTCAAGCAGAAGCACGATTTGCCTGTCTTGATGGGACCATGAGTCCTATTTCCACCAAATCACAGTTGAAAGTAGTACTTAACACTTTTTAACTTATAGCATATGAGCTCAGCTCAGTTTCATCTTGGAAACTACGTGGGCTGTCTGGAGGCGGATGCGCCGTTCGCCGCCGGCAGCAACCGCTGCGGAAAGACGAAATCCGCTCCTTGGAGGGGTCGATGCAGGTGATACAAGTTTACGTTTTACCTAGTTTTGTTCCCTTCCCGTGTTGTTGTGTAGTTTGCTTCCGTGCCGCACGACCTCCTTCCGGCCCGAGGGTTGGAGGACTGGTTCTCGGCGATGTGACGCAAGCAAGTCGTCTGTGGGCTAGATTGCTGTCGCTTACTCTCCAGAAGTCTAGCTCTTGTCTGAAGTTTGTGTATAAGAAGCACTGCATTATTGCTGGAGCCTCCCGTGGTTGTGCACTCACAAAGGTTTTGCCAAGACTTCATCTCGGGCGTTGCAGAAGGATGAACGTCGGTGTCCGCATATTTGGAGCTCAGTTTGGCATTTTTTCATTTAAAAATTACATACCCATAATTGCAGCAGTCATTGTTGCGGCGGTCGTGGGAGAAATAGCCCACAACGCCCGCATGAAGAGGCGGCGAATTGAGGAGTATCAAAGACTGTCTCGGATGCGTCGTTTGATCCGCCGACAGCGCAGAAGACGCGACTTGGCGCTTCTGAAGGCTGGGGAAAAAGCAAGAAAAGCAGCAGCAAGGAGGGCAGCACAAACGCACACCCAGTATACATACCTGGGCCGCACGAACGGTCACGATGTCTGGCGCCTCACAGGCACCGGCAGCAGGGGGTCAGGCAGCCCGACCCCTCCGGCAATAGGGACGCCACTGGCTTACGGAAGCGGCATACCCTCAGCGCACTACTTTGAAGCAGCTGAAGAGTTGAACTACATGGCGCACAGAAAGGAAGGGGAAGCTTCAGCATCATCCGCCACACGCATGACACCGAAAGGACATCTGCAAGGTTTGGCCCATCAGCAAGCCATGCGCGGAGCAGCAGCAGCCGCAGCCGTAATGGAAGCGGCAGAAGCACACACGTCGGTAGTGGGAGCAGCAGCTACATCGGAAGCGGCAGCAATAACTGCATCGGAAGCGGCAGCAACGGCTGCCCCGGTCACCACAGAAGCAGCTGCGTCGGCTGCAACAGCCGCAGCCGCATCGAAAGCGACAGCGGCAGCAGCAGTCACACCGGAGGAAACAGCTCCATTAACAACAACAGCAACGTACATAGCGGTAGAAAAAGGAATCAACGGCAGAACCATTAAATATGATGCCAGTGATATCCAAGAAGCACGATTCGATAACGTCCAAAATAAATAAATAAGCAACAAGCAACCGACCAGCGGCTCCTCTCAAACGTTTCTCCCCATAATTCACCACGAAATGACTGGAAGAAGTTCCATAGACTAAAACTATGCAGCGAAAGACGACTTTTGTCTTACAGCTCCTCGCATTTTTGCTGGAGGTTTGATTGTGATGGAGATTCGGACAGAGGCTGGCCCGTTTGCCTTCTCTATCCGCGTTTATTTAGTGAACTGCTCGTTCGCCCACTTGCTTATTTTGTTTATTGTTCTTTTTTGCGTGTCATTTGGTCATTTGCCCGTTTTTTGTTTTTCTCGTATCCTGGGGGCTAAACGGCTTGCCAGCAACACTACAAACTCTCCACCGCTTCGAATGCTACCTTACAGCCCCAAAGGCTCATACATGCACGGGCATAAGGTTCTTCATCCGATGAATTGCCTAATGTTGAGGGGCCCTAAAAGTCGCTTTTCATAGAGGGAAGAGAAAACGACCAGAGTGTAATTGCGCTCACCTGTTACGGCAGACACATGCGCTGCTACGGCATCAGCAGAGCGGAACGGCTTCTGTAGGCGCACTGCATACTATCAACATTTTTGTTCATCGACTTGAGCAGACAATGGTGGAGATGAGAGACGCACCTCTTCCTTTTCACGGGGCCCATCTGAGTGGGCCAAGTGGGAATGGAGCGACAGCTGAGGGGTGAACGCAGCAGAAAATCGCGGTTCTTGTCCTCCTCTACGCTGCAGCTACGATAATACACCCTAGCAAATGATAGCTTGCCTTCAGTCATTTGTTTTGTGGGCCCACGAAGCTCATTCCTGCCGCTAGAGTTCCCGCCGAGGCGCCTCGTGCTGTACGTATTATGGCACAGCTAAAATCCACACGGGGGTCTAAAGCAAAAGGCCTCAGTGGACTGACTGCACCTTCTTTCGGTATCCAGATGGGTGAGCCATGAACCGCCCAAGTCGATGCTGTCTTTTGTCTCCGTCTTTCTTCCTCAGCCATTTCGCCTGTGTTCTGCCCGTTTTAGGCTCCGACGTAACTTGCTCTGTTGAATCCTTTGATGCTCACCTTCTAGAATAGCCACCTGCACGATTAAGATCACTGCGAATTTGAATGCATAGGGCGGCAGAATAATTGTTGGCATACTTGCGACTTGACTTCATGTCGCAAGTCGGCCAGAAGGCTGTTAAGCTGCGACTTGCTAAACCGAAGAGTTCTTGCAGGCTGTACTTTAAGTGCAATGTTGGGAGGAGGTGCCATCATATTTGCAAGGAAAGTGGCACGGTGCTGCTCCGTGGCGGAAGCTCCCTCCCCCGTTGTTGTTGTTTGACTCAGCGCGCTACGTGCTGTTTCCCCTGTGCCGCTTGAACTTAGCGGCCAAAATAAGCTCCACATAGCTAGAAGTAGTAGCCATCGACACATGTTTCCTTCGAGATCCTATCTGCATATATCATGTACCGCGACCAGCTGTGCGCTGCTCATCGGGTGGGGCAAAGTACGTACACCGGGAATTCGGTGTTTAACGTCTAATCAAAGTTTGCTCGTTTCCTTCGAAGGAAGGCTGTGAGGTATTCCAACTTGACAAATCCCGACTGAAACACAATTTTGTGCAGTTATTTCATTGAGAATTAGTGTCTGGAGTGTTTGGCTTATATGTAGCTACCTCGCCTCGAAGCAAGAAGAGCAAGAGAGCAACACAGCTTGCTAACAGCTAAGAGTATTCAACCTACATGGTCAGTTCACTAGCAATAAATAGAACTATTCCATCCCATTCTGCGCTCATTGCACCGAATGTTGTTCTCTCAGGTCCACCAATGAACCACCTTCTGTACCCCGCTTCCAGTTACCTATTTCCGTGGTATGGCTTCCAGCTATCTAACTGAACCATTCACAGATCAGGCTCAGTATTACCGTTATAAAAAAACATACCATCCATGATGATGTCATGATGCAGCCTGAATGTGCTCAGGGATGCCGTGCAACGCAGCGCATTGGGCCAGTGGTATGCGCTCTGCCAGTGTGTGGTGGGAGGTTGGGGCTTGCGGCAGGTGTTAGTTGGGGCATGTGTGTAAAGTGGCTGGTGAGAGGCTGCAGCACGCGTAATTATCTAGTTCTACTTAAGTTATATTTTTGGTGGTTGGCTGGGTAGTGTGAACATCTTTTCCTCCCGCTTTAAGGCTAGTCTGGCTTGTGTCACTGGCTTGCAGCCCAGCATCTCAATGCTTCCGTGCATCTCTGTCTTCGGCCCAGCCACGCACCAGCTGTCTCTTTTCCTGTTTGATTCCTTTCTGGGATCCCTTTCAGGCCCTTTGTGATTGTGCAGGAGGGCTGGATGCGCCCTCCCCCGTTTCTGCACCAATTCTCTTCTTGTGCTTGGTCGCTGGGCACCATTCACACATACATGGGAAAGAACCACTCGGGGGGCACAGATATTGCCTCACAACTCTAAGAAGAGCCTTCACACTGGGGCAGGGCCCAAGAGCCCTAGACCCTGGAGTGCTAGGCCACCATTGCTGCTGCCGCCAGTGTTCCTGTTGAGGTTGTCGGTGTCTCTGCTACTGCTGCTGCTCGTAGCTGGAGACAACCGTGGAGCGTGAGGCTCTTGTTACGTGTGTGTGGAGGCTGCTTGTCTTCGTATGATGGTAGGCTTTGTGAGGGCGACCGAGCAGGAAAGGCCTGCAGGAAAGGCTTTACAGGCGGCACCGGAGGCAGAGGAGCCTCCTGCGAAGTCGCCAGTGGATTGCGGCGTATCTGCACAGCCTTGGATGGCCCGAAAGTTGGGCGCGGCGCAAGCCCTCTCAGGCCCCCGAAGGCGGTTGTTGAGGCTTCTGCAGAAGCAACTGTTGTTGCAGTTGGCTGCAAACAAACATGGGGCAGACGTAGACCCAAGGCGCCGCCCGCCCCACGCTGCCACTCCTGAGAGTATACTCGCCCGTTGGATCGCTGCCGACCCGAAGCGGCTGGTAGGAGGTGTGTTGGCTTTGGGCCTGCATGATGCCAGTCCCTCTACCGTTGCACGCAACATCCCCAGCAATTCAAGGCAACCCTCCTTCGGCTTCGCGGAAGCGGCAGCAGCGTCCGAAAGACGGCGTGCTCCTGCTGCTGCCGATGCATGGGGCGCACCTGCAGCGCCTGCTCCGGGTAAGGGGTACGGAGAGCCCCCAGGAACTTCGGGCGCTACAGGAACAACAACAGCCGCAGCAGTAGCAGCAGCTCCTTCCGATCCATTCGAGGCATCCACCACCTGCAGCACCAGCAGCAGCAGCAGCACAGCCACCATCGACAACATCAGCATGAGCAACAGCGGTAGAAGCGGCAGCAACACCAACAGCGCTTTGTTTAGGAGGCTTGATGGAGTGTCTGGGAGGGACCATGGGTGGAGTGCTGGAGCGGTTGGCGTGGGGAAGTACCAAAGGCCTGAAGGAGCTGACGGCGGCGGGGGTTCATCACAGCTGCGCACATCTTGCGTTTTGTGTCTATCGCCTTTCTCTTCTGTGGGGGGCAGCTTTTTATGCTGCGTTTGCCTTCACACGCTTAAGAACAACCGACGGCCCTGGGGTGTGGAGGGCAGAGCCAGGAGCACCGCCAAACGCAACCTATCGTCAATCAACAACCCTCCACCAAAGAAAATAGCGAAGCGCCGCATCATTATGGGGGCGAGCAGGACCCATCGGCCCCTGCAGGCCCAGCCGGATGTGTGCATACACCCCCGCACACCAACGGTCATATGGCAGCCTAGACGCCGTTTCAAGCGGCCTACGTCTGCGGCTTCTGCTGCGCGGCAGCTGTGTATGCAGGACCTACAGAAAGAAGGGATTCAGCAGCAGCAGGACCATCAGAAGCAGCTCGAACAGCCGCAGCAGCAACAGCGCAAGGACGATTGCACGGGTTCAACTACTTGGCACATCGACGCTAAGGATGTCAGTGGGTGGCGGGCGCGTGCAGCAACAGCAGCAGCCGCAGCAGAGGATAGCAGCTGGTGGAGTAGCACAGACGCACCAGGAGAGCCGCCGGTAGTGCCGCCTCTACTGCTGCCTCTTCTGCCTTCCATATTCTGTCTTCACGCGAGGCCCTGGCCACCTCCACCTACAAAACGGCGTCGTATCCTCCCCCGCAGGCAGAGAGGCCTTGACTGTTTTGTTTCCCCTGCGGTGGCTTCTCAGTGTTCTTTGTGGGGCAGTTGGCTTGCCCAGCGGGAAAGCAAAGTGCAGCAAACAAGGGCTGCCAACACTTCTGCAACAGGAGCAGGCGCAGCCACAGCATACCCAGCTTCACCTCACCTCGTCCGCATACCAGCAGTAGCAGAAGCAGCTGTTGCTGCTGCTGAGGTTGCAGTAGCAGAGAGGCCACAGGCTGGAGGCGAGTTGGGAACGGCAGCACCAAACGGAGCTGCTGTTGTGGGCTGTCTGGCCTCTCCTTCCTGTTCGCCTAATTGCTGCTGCCGCCCATGGCTCACGGCCGACGAGCACAAAACGCCAACACAAGGAGATGCAATAAGCGGCTTAAATGATTGCTATTTCTGCCCTCCGGCGATCTCCCAGCACGGCTGGACCCACGGGGTGGTACTTCGCAGACGGCGGGAGAGACAGAGCGAACCTGCATTTTTAAACGTCGCCACTGCTATTCCGGCAGCAGCAGCTCCCGCTGGTGCTGCTTGTGCTGTATGTGCTTTACGGGACATGGCAACAACAGCGGCTGCGGCCACTTTGACGGGGCAGGAGAGTCACCAACAGCAAACGCCGCCGCCGATGTTTCGGCGGAGGTCCTGGAGCGCTCAGGCCAGCCGCAGCGGCGCAACAACCGCTGACACAGCAAGAGCAACGGTGACAGCAGTAGCAGCAACTCGCAGAGCAACGAGGTCACCAGCAGAGGGAGCAGCGTGTAGCCGGCAGTTGTGTTGCTTCAAATACAGTACGCGCAAAGCAGCAGCAGCGGCAACGCCTGCTGCAGCGGGTCAACCTAGTGCGGCAGCAGAGCCTCTACCAAAAGTCAAAGCAGCAACAGAAGCCACAGCAGCAGTCTCAGCAGAAACAGCAGCAGCAGAAGCCACAGCAGCAGTCTCAGCAGAAACAGCAGCAGCAGAAGCCACAGCAGCAGTCGCAACAGCAACATCAGCAGCAGCAGGTTCAGAGGCAAGGTGCTGCGCCTGTTGCTTATCTAGAGTTGGTGATTCGGCTCCCTCTTGTCCCGTGTCATTCAAGCAGACCGGTGCTTTGCCTACATCACATTCAGGGACAGACGAGGGTTTTGATGAGGGCACAGCTAGGGAGGGTTTCGACAGTGGCTATGCGGGACCATGCAACGGTATAGACGAGAAGGTTGTGGGAAATGGTTGTAAGAAGGCTTTACAAGGAGCTTTAGGCACAGATTCAGCTGATAAGGGCTTAGAGAAGGGCTCAGACAGGGGTTTGGACCGAGGAGGCGGAAATGGGGGCGCTGGCGGTTGTGTGCGTTACAGTTCTTTAGCCCGTATATCGCAGGGGTTGCTGGTGGGAGGCTCATCTTTGGGCCGGGGTTCAGGCTTAGGCATATACACGTGCCGCGAGTTTAGCCGGCGTGCAGTGATATGCGAATACAGTGGGATTCTGATAGACAGACGCACTGCCTTGTTGCTGCGGCACATGGAGTGCGCGTCGCATGTGGTGAGCGTGCAAATGCAGCATCTGTACCTTCTGGGGTTTCACACGCCTTTCCCATTGCTTGGGGGGGGCGCTTTCATCAACGACGGCCGATGGAACACCAGGGGCGGAGAGGGACCGGGGATTTGTGTGCGTTTCCGGGTTATGTTCGACAAGCATAGAGCCACGCAAAGAGTTGTTGTCGTGGCTGTTAAAGATATACCTAAGGGATCTGAGCTGCTCACCTCCTATGATAATGATTACTGGAGGCTACAGAAGGGCGTACATGCACAACGAACAACCAAATAAAGTGTGTTCACCACTCTTATCCTCTAGTGATTCGCCTGTTCATTTGTTCAGTAACCTTTGTCTCCTTGGCTTGGCAGATGGGCCTCCTCATCTGTATGCAATATACGTCGGACTGTGCACGTACACGAGAGGTTATGTATCTGCATGATTACACGAACATCCGGGATAGGGTATGTACGTGTCTATAGACTTTAGAAATAAATGATTATGTTTGTATAAATGTGCTTGTTGTAGTAGTCTGAATTCGCCCTTGTTCGAGGGATAAGCGCCAATAGGTGCAGGGAAGCATGCCTCTGTGCTGCGAAGCATTTGCACCTCTTTCCTCGACGCTGAATTACCATATTTCTGCTCATAAGCTTTTGCACGGTAGAATCCTTATACAACTGCAGTTGCATAACAGACAGAGGAAAGGGTGCTGCCACAGAAAGGCAGATAAGCACAATGAAACACGGTACACGGAGACAGAATGTCGGGGGCGAAGACACATAGAGAGCTAGTACGGTCATTGGCAGAACGGCAACGGAGGGACGGAAAACAAAGTGAGGAACCGAGAGGAAGACACATGCAAAAAGGGAAGAGCTAAAACAAAGCCGAAAAGACAGACAGCAACGAAGCCAACGGCAACTTAAGTGTCTGTGAGGTAGCATGGGCACACACCACCGGCAGCAGTACAAAGGAGCGAAGGGCGCAAAGAGGAAAAAGGCGAATCACAAATAATAAAGATCATAAGTACAAAGCCTAGTAACTAGAGGAAATGCACCACATAAGTAGATCACAAGAATGTGGAAGTTGAGTAATGGTGACTAGCAAGTGAACGACCAAACTCATGATGCATTAACCTTAAAACTCAAGTAGTGCTCTGCAAACAAGTGACAACTAAATTAAAGAAAGGCACAGAAATAGATGAGTGAAGAGGTGAACAGAGACGGGAAGGAATCGTACTGTACATGAACCTGGTAGTAGAAGCAGTCTCTCTTTACTGAATTGCAAACGCCAGATATTCCCTTTTGCTCATTTCCTTCCTTGCAATTACTGATGTAAATATTCTGGTCTACCTACGCTACAAAGTAAGACATCAAACGTCACCTCACCTCTGCCCCTTCACAGTGGACACAACGGCATATCTCTATGCATCCGTGGATACTTAGTAAAACCGGCGAGTTGTCTCATCTCGTCATGGTGAGGTTACGATGGCAATACAGGACAGCAGAATGCACTGCGAGCTCTGCTACAGTCAACCGGTTTTGTTAGTTGCTCGACTGTGACTAACTCTGGGTTTGCATCTAGTGGAAAGGAAAGGATTACCTCCTGTACTTATAGCGGTGTTTTGCACCGCATTGGCCTGACGGTAGGTCCCAGCAAGCATATTTTGGGCTCTCGCTTTTTATTTGAGACGAGCGAAGAATTCGAAGAGGAAACACATTCAAAGTGAAATCGCCAGAAACGGTATACTGCTCATGTTATTACCGTTGGCGTAGAAGTAAACAACGTGCAGCGCGCTTACTCATTTGTTCCCATTTGTGCAGCAGTACAAATACTTCGTCAGGGTTCAGGCCGTCTGCTGTATAAATGCATATATATATATTGAAACTGTTTGCATTACTGTGTTTCATGTATTATATTTCTATTTCGTTATGCTTTGCTGCTGCTGTTGCTGCTGCTACTGCTGCTACTGCTACTGTTGCTGCTGCTGCTGCTACTGCTGCTGCTGCTGCTGCTGCTGCTGCAGGCGGTGCCTGTAGTATATCTGCCTGTATGGGTGGACGACTATGCCCCAGAAGGCGAAGTCACGCGGTGGATGTCTTACACTCAACTTGCTGGCATTGGAGGTAGCAACATGTATACATATATATATATATATATATA
>CAJFCY010000260.1:0-19943 GCA_904066265.1 Eimeria zaria | reverse complement strand
GCAGCCAGCGCCGCACAAATGGGGCCTTAGACATTCGCACACAGTTAGCAGCAGCACGGGAAAGTATGAGGAAAACACAGGAACGCCAGGCTAGAAATTACGACAAACGACGTTCCGCTATCACTTTCAACCCAGGCGACCTGGTTCTTGTCGATTCGCACGCCCTCCGTAGCGCGCAGGGGGGCGAGCAACCGAGGAAGTTTGCTATGCGATGGGTAGGACCGTTCGCGGTCCATTCTCATGTCAATGCATTGGCTTATATTGTGGATTTGCGACCAAATTGGAGATGTCATCATACGATAAATGCTGATTTTCTAAAGAAGTTCAGGAAATCTGCGAAATTCCCTCGTACGCTTCGCACTCAACAAAAGGAGCGTCATAGGGAGAGAGAGCAGCTGGAGGAGACGGAGATCCTCGATACTCGTTCAACAACGCGCAGAGGTCAGGAAAAACGGGAGTACTTAGTTCGGTAGGCACGTGTAAAGCAAACAGAATGGGTCTCTGAGGAGTAACTCCGCAAGTCTATTCCTGAGGACTATCTGCAGGCGCTCCTCAGCTCAACAGCAGCCCCAGCATGCACGGATGTGCGGCCTATTGTAGTATGCCTTCCGTGCAGTCGAGCCGTGCACTCCGTGCATGGCGGGACAGTTGAGACGCTGAGACGTGCGTTTTAGACGTGTGCACAGGCTGGTGTGCAGAATACCAGACACCGGAGAAGGATGTGTTAAACAATTGCCTATTGAGTTAGTACATGCAGCAAAAGGGGGGCTTGGGAGTGCCTAGATATGGGGCTGCCGTGCAGCACGAGTTGCAGCGAGGTGCGCTGCAACATATGCCGGGCTGCCCCAACCCCCCGTGCGTAGGCAGCTGAGCGGCAGCGCTATGGTTGCCTACGCACTGGGGTTAGCTGCTTTTACGGACTCTTTTCTAATAAGTATTTGGCTATTTCACCGCTCATGATAGTCCATGGATAAGAGCAAGGACTCTCGTTACATGCAGTACAAGTTACGGCGAGGTGCGCTGTAACACGTGTTGGGCTGCCCCCTCTCCCTGTGCGTAGGCACCCGAGCGGCAGCGCTGTGGATGCCTAAAATATGGGGAGGGATATTAGCTGCTTTTACGGACTGTCCTCGTATAAGTTTTTGGCTTTTTTGTTGCTCATGATAGTCCTCTGATAATGATATTGATATCAATATCAAGGACTCTCGTTACACTTGGTAGCAAGCCAAAAAAACTCATAGAGAGTCCGTTAAAGCATCTAACCTCCTACCCCAGCCTTTAGGCATCAGGAGCGCTGCCACTCAGTTGCCTACGCAAGGGGAGAGGGGGCAGGCTGCCCAGCACGTGTTGCAGCGCACCTGGCTGTAACTCGTGCTGCACGGTGCTGCACGGCAGCCCCATATCTAGACACATCTATGCCCCCTTTTGCTGCATGTACTAACTCAATAGGCAATTGTTTAACACTTCCTTCTTCGTCAGTAGGCACTCTGTGCACCAGTCGGAGTACATGCCTCAACTGCACGTAGGGCAAGCTACACTAGTCCAAGGCTCAGTATAAGAACTAACCAAAAGCATTTTGCCACCAGTCACCAGACGCCCTCGTCAAAGCAAAGCAACCCAGGGGCCTGCGGCTAGTTTGGAAAGGTGATGGATTGTCATGATTGACCAGCAACTCCCGCAGCAAAGCAACAACACATACAAGAGGATACAACTCCGTTCGGTGTTTGCCTCAAAACTATGCGATTATGGAATACTTACTTGGCCCTCAATCGGCACGCGGCTAAGAATATACGTATTAACAAAACAGTCCATGCTGTAGCATGCCCTCTCCAAAAACAAGCTAAACGAGAAGCTAAGAGCACTGCACACCTGATTGTGTAGGGCGCTTTAGTGGCAGGCAAGACGCACAAGTAGCAACCGCGTACAAATTTCTCATCACGAAACGCAACGCATACGGCGGGGGTAGCGTGCCACCGCTGTCCAGCATGGCAACTGGAGGCGTCTGTTTCTAGCATAAGGACAGATGATTCATTTGAAGGTTTTTAATGACACGTAGGTTCTTAATTACAAAAGCTCAGCTGCGATGAGAATTAGTCTTTGCTTACAAGCACCCCTGCAACCCAAAGCAACTGAAATGGATTACACTAGGCTGCTGGTCCACTTCGAACCCCCCCTCGACACAAATGCTGAGTACAAATAGTGTGATTTAGCTTGTTATAACCAAATGCAATTTATCACAGCGTTTGGCTTCAGTGTACAGCTAGCAAATGTTCCAGATAGGCTTGCTGCAGTTAGGTCGACGCCGACGATCGTGAGCGACGAAAGGCGTATCGAGAGCCCCACAAACTTTTTTGTCTCATATTGTTGGTTAAATGCCATGACTATGTCCAGAAGATTCTGTCTTGTTGTTTTTGCTATTGTGTTGGGTTCTTCTTATGGCGAAGATGGATGGGCATTTTGATCATAGCCGGACAACCAAATCAGTGGTCGAATCGGAGCCAGCGCTGGCTCCAAAGAATTTGAGGGTAGGCTCCCGGAAGGAAACCTCCAGTTCTCCTCTAGGAATACTCAGCTTGGTGCCGCTGGCTGTGGCTGCTGCTACCTTGATTGTGTTCCTCGTGATACGAAGCACGCTGGCGAGCCGTGTAGATCCAGTGGACTCGATAGATCTTGTGGATTCGGGAGGTGTAGCTGTCTCTTCAACCACACATAGCTCTTTTTCTTCCTTCCTATTGCTTGATAAGCCAGTGAAAGGGTCAACGGAGCAGATAGGGATAGATGGAATCCTTGTTCGTGATTGTGCGAAGGCGTGTAGTCAGTCCTTTGCCGGGCCTTCTGGTTCGTGTAAGTCAGGCCATTCGAGCGCTCATCAGGTAAAGCATGTAATACAGTATGATGACTGGAGCCTGTCTACCCTTGAATACTTTGAAGGCACTCTTCCTTTAGAACTACAACAGGGCAAAGCCGCAATTGCTGCATGGGCCGCTGAGTTCTACACAAGCAGTACCGCTGCTCAATCGGTTGATAATTTTCAGCGTGTTATTTGTGAGGGTATTTGGGACAAAGCTGTTGGTTCCTTTGTTGGGATGGTCTTGGTTTTGCGCGGAGTGCGGCCCCTAAAACTGGAAGATGAAATTAGACATTTACCGCACATGTTGCGAGTGACGAAGGTAGCGGCAGCTCTTCCATGGGGATTACTACTGCATGTTGAAGATGCCGACACTACTCAGGAGTTTACCTTGCAAATCCCTTTGCTTGCTGAGAGCGCAACGAGGAAATTCGGCGTAGAAAATTTTCTGGAAATAAAGCGGGAGGCATTTCAGAGCGAACGAAACACAGAGATACAAGCTTGCGGTAACATCTCTGCCGAACTCACCGGCTCCCTGAAGGGCTTTTTAGTTTCACTATACACTGCTGAGATCGCAGGAGTCTTCCCAGTATGTTTCGCAGACGGCACTTATATTTTCAATCGCGCCTTGCTACTGGAGAAGGTCCAGGGGAACCTTAAGGATCTCAAAATAAGAGCACCTGATGTCATGACAAAAGCGCAGAATTATATTGCTTCACGGTTGTTGCAGATAGTGCTAAAACTGGAGCAGGCAGGGATCGGTCACCTCGCCATTGATTGGGACTCTGTGTTTCTTCGTGAAGATGGCTCTTTCCTCTTGGGGAATTTTGGAAGCAGCGCTCCCTTCGGAAGGCCAATCGTCAGCGACCTGATCTCTCATTCTGATCAGCTAGAACCTGGTATATTGGTGGCTGCGGAGGATACTAGCCTGTCTCCTGCACCTGGAGGGAATATGTGGTCACTTGGAATACTGCTCTTCCAGTTATACACGGGCAAGGACAACCCATATGGAACAGCAACGGGAAACTCCCCAAGAGATGCGGCAGCGAATCTGGCTAACGGGCTTCTGTCGAAAGACATACGTTCCTACGTCCTGGTTTATGAGTTAACTGCCGCGAATGTGCCTTCAAGGTGGAAGCAGCTTATTCTAAGGTTGCTCGAGCCACGTAGCGCAAACAGAATTAATGGCTTTGAGGTTACTAGAGAGTTCCCCGACCTCATCAGCCACTTTGCTCAATAAATCTCCTGTCGTTCAAGAATTCGATTGTCATTCGTCTGTCCTGCGTAGCCGGCGTTAAGCCTCCTGCCTGGGCTACGAGTGGACTGTTGTTTGCAAAGACGTTCGTCTACGTTTTGGAAAAGATTGGGGGTCAACAAAGGTCCCCCGGTTTCGGGGCCATGCTGGCAAAGAGTTGTTCGTGAGCTGGCAAGGCCTATCCACACAGCGTGTTGGCTCACAGCGTTCTTCTACTTATGGAGAAGCCATTGTCGCCAAAGGCGGGCTTTCTTCGAATTCACTATGGTTTCATCAGTCCGTGTAATTGCTACCGAGGCGTCAATAGTCGAAATTACTCCTACCACGTGGTGTTGCGTGCCTAGAGGGGAAAAGCCAAGACAGCATACCCAGTTACAGTCTTACACTTTTTGAGTGAGGACCTTCTACTTAGTATCATAATGGCTGGACTTCAAAAGTGCAGTTTTGAAGCTGTAGCTTAGCATTTACGTGGATAGCTTTCCGAGCCCTGGAGTACTACACAGCTTGCTGGTTTTACGCGATAAGTGGTATTTGTAGCATAGGGTCCCGGAACCTTTCGGAACCTTTCGCACGGAGTAGAGGGATAATTCCCCTTAATGGGACTTTGCATTAGTCCCTGGGTCAGGACGTCCTGGCCCAGAGGGGTACTGCCTGTGCTCATACTTTCGCTTCGGGTAGTTTCGGAACGCCACAAGCTGCTTGTAACAGCAGGGTAGGGGCCAGTTATCTCCAGTTACAGAGACAACCTGGTGGTTGGCTGACCGTTACGTTGCGTAGTGCTTCCTGTCCCCGTACTTCGACTGGAATGCTCTTCCATCAGCTTTGCCTGTGCGATTTTTGGTCAAATGGGTCCAATGTCATATCCGGTGTGTGCATGCACACCAGGCATTATTTTTCTCAGCAGATCAGGCGACTCGATTCCAGTATCAGGTCCAGCGAAGTGCGTTGTGGGGGGAGGGTTGCAAGAAAGCCAGGCCTTTTCGGTGGGAAAATTCCTTTGTCAACCATGGTAACACGTTTTTGTACAGCATTTACATTAGACAGGTGAAATATGGGTAGTAAAGTGTTCTTAAGTCCCCGTTTTAGTACATCTCGCAATCGAAAGTGTGCACAATCGAGAACACCCTCCAACGAAAGACATTATGGGCTGTCTCCAAATAAACCCATGCTTAGGAGGTTTATATATGCAAAGTCTTTTTCAATATAGTTTTTCAATGATTTGTGCTCCTCGGTATTTATTCGAGTTCATATTCGCAATGTGGGTGAAGCGTGCCATAGTGGTCTTTCGTTTGCAGCGAACCCGCCTGCATGACCACACTAGGTTCGCGGAGCCTTGATGTTTAACGGGCATGTTTGCATGATTCCTCTTTGCCTTTGCTGAGAACAAATGTTTTGCCTGCAAAGTAATTTATTTATTCCAGTCGTTTGCGGTTTTGCGGCGAGACCCCCTAAATAGACCGGAAATGCTCGGGGAGAGCCGCCCTATGGGGGCGCAAGAGGGCCAAGTTGCTTCTGTACCCGTTAGTGAAGAGCCCATTCAAACAGAGTTGCAGCCGCAAGATAATGATGTACATTCGAGTGTAGTGAGTACAGGAACAGCATGCCGCAGGCAGTGGGGACGATGTTTCGTCTACTTTTTGACTCTAGGGGTGGCAAGTGCAATGCTATTCACGATCTTTTCGAGAGTGCCGGGAGTTTTACATAACCCACTGCCCGCTTCTGAAGACACCAGAGATTACCGTTTGGCATCTGATAGTACCCCTTCTGTAGACACGCGCTTGACTCCCACTCCGGAAGGTGAGCAGCAAGAACAGCCTGAAGATACAGAAGTGCATCCAGCAGATGAGGAGGGCAAGAAGCCTGTGTCTTCAGTTGATACCCTGCCTCCTTCGCCGAATAAACATCAGCTGCCTCTTCATGACCTGTGGGGGTTGCCAATGCTTGATCACTTTGAGGAGACACTACCTCCAGAAGTGAAACAAGGGAAAGAGGAAATTGCAGCCTTTCTTGCAAACGGCCATTTGGGTGAGGATTTGTCATCGGAAGAGTATTCTCACGAATTTTCCACAATTGCTAGAGCGCTATCGAATGGCTCGTCAGAATCCTTGGTGGGCCTGTTCGTGCTTTTAAAGGGCGTGAGGCCGCTACATTGGATGGAGAATGACGGGCATCGGCCACACATTCTTCGCATAAATCGAGTACTGGGCAGAGGCACATCAGCCATAGTAGTGGAAGCCGAGGACATGGACACTCATGACTTGTTTGGGATGCGCATTATACGATATTCTCCAGCAAATTCAGCGTGGCAAACAGTGGATGAATCACTTGTTAGGGAGTTACTGCGAGAACTGGAGTATGAGGAAGAGGTAGTGAGGCAGGTGTGTGGCACCATTCCAGCAGATATGGTGGCATCAAAAAAGGGCGTTGCCGTCACGTTGTACACTGCTGATATTGCTGGGATCCCTGAAACCCAGCGTGCCGGTAAATACATTCTCTTGTCGCGCGTACGGCTGATGGAGAGGCTTTATGGGGCGGTTATAGACCTTTTTGAGCAAGCATTCGATGTTGTTGAGAAGGCGAAGGAATACATAGCTCGCCGTGCAGTACAAATAGTTCTTAAACTTCAACAGGCAGGCCTCAGCCACAGCGACCTAAAGTGGGACAACATGGTGCTGCGTCCAGACGGCACAATCCTTGTCACCGATATGGATTCTTCCCTCCCGTTTGGAAGCCCGTATAGGCGTCTGACACTTTTTACAGTGCAGTATCGCGAGCCCCAGCTAGCTCTGCGGCAAGATCCAGAAGACTACGAATGTGGCTTCAAAATCCCTCATAGCAGCAGCGACTTGTGGTCTCTTGGGGTACTCCTTTATGAAGTGTTTACAGGTGAGACATCTCCATATGGAGAAGTGAAAGTGTCAGATAAGGAGAATGGTGAGAGGCTGCTAGCGACATGGCTCATTAATAACAACATAAGGTCAAGCTATCTCGAACCCAGCCTGGAGGCTGCGAATGTACCAACGAGGTGGAGAGAACTTATTAAGAAATTACTAGAACCGAACCGCAGGCATAGAGCAACATCCTGGGAGATACTGGAGGAATTTCCGGATTTAGTACGCAATCCAGAATAGGCTTTCTGTTCTCGTTCATGCCATCATGTTGGAATTCGCAGCAGCGTTTGATTACTGCATAGGGACGCATCTACGTCCCTATGCTTGTAATCATTTCTAAGTATATTGAGGTGGAAGCAGCTGCAGATGGCTTCACTACTGTGGTTTGTCTGTGTATGCACGAGCTTGCGGGCAAAGACCAGAAGACGCAGTCGGAGATCTGTATTTCTGCCCGCAATCCAATGCACTGGACGGGGGCGTCGGATGGTTTCCTTATGGCGTGAAGAGAATCAAAACCGTGCGAAGTGGTAACTCCTTGTCGCTTTGTATGACCGGATGCATCGTGCGCCATTTGTCCCACTGGCAGAAGTGTTCAAGACGATGATACGGCCACAACGCAATGCAGTGGCATGATCCGCGTTGTAGTCAAGGGTTGTATGTTTCACTGTTGCTTCCATTCAACACTGTTATCACATGTTCTCCCCATGCAATGTTGTATTCGATCGTCATTCGTTGATCGGTACCTGCCTGCCTTTCGTTCATGAACATAGAAGGGGTTCAGGCAGAAACTGGTAATGGCATCCTCTTGGGCTTTGTTTTGAAGTAGGCCATTCTCTATGACTAATGGAGAAATTTTGGACTACCTACCATACCACTGAGCTGCGGCAAGCGTTCCTTAGGTAAGAAGGATGGGTGCCGGGTTCTCACTTATGAATTTGATGGGTGCATGGCTTTCCAACGTTTACATATCTCGAGATTGCGTGCCACGCTCATGCTGCTTATGGCAGTCTTGTTACGAAGTAACTGATATACATGGCGAACAGCAGGAACAATTTTAGGTGTCCGAGCTGAGACAATACGGCTAGCACGGCCCAGCATTCCTCCCAACGTGGTCATTAGAAACTAATTTGTTTCTTTTGACAGTTTAGCTTCCTAAGGTATTATAGTGCCTTCTCAGTCTTTTTACCCATAAATTGCAATGTGAACGGTAGAGAAGGACCCCAAAGACTTGTACTTCCGGGTGCGAAAGGGTGCTGACCCCCCTTTGTGGAGCGCCTGTTTTGTACCTGTGATGGCTAACAAACTGCTGATTTTTTCATTCACCTACAGCGACTATTAGATTACCCCCGCTTGAAACTTATGCAGGAAGGCAGAGTGCGGCGGTACATTCCCATGAGTCACTTATTGTTTAATTTTACAAATAACAATGCGATGACGTTCGCGTATCGCCTTTAGAACAGCTATTTTCTTCTTATAGCCAGGACCTCCACAATATGCATGTCTCGACTTCAAGCACTACAATTTAGCAGTCTTGAAGATGTAATTTTGCGCCTGCATTTCATGTGGGCCCTTTTCAATTCGTAGGCAGTGCAGTAAATGGATAAAGTATACGGCTCTAGTATCAAGGCAGCAGTTTAGACTGCCGCGAGTCAAAGTAACTACCAAATGCTCTTCAAAAGGTTGTGTTCAGTGCATCTCTCGTGCGTGACTGCATGCACCTACGGAAACACAAAATACACGGGGAATATCCATGTAGCTTGCATTTCCGTATAATACACTTCTGCCGTGCACGAGATGATGTAGCATCTCCTTGCGATGGTAGTGCATGCGACGATCTTCAGCAGCCGCCAAGGCATCCGCTCCAAAGTTGCAGCGGAGGGTTGCGCGGACACTAAAGCTTCTTTTTTAGTCTTTTGCCCCCGGGATGAGACCGTCTTGGGGCTAGAGAGGAGGTCATCTGCTTTTGAGGATCCTTATCTTAAGTATTTTGTCTCTGTCGCAGCGGGCGACGATCGTCAAATCATATCGGGGACGGTCCTTAACGACCTGGCAAAAGCTGCAACGCATGTAGCATGGTAAGTGTGAATAGTATATGCTTATCTTTACTTGTGTGCAGGCTGGATACAAAAGGCCCAATGAGTGATCAGCACTTACTTGGCCTTCTGTAGCCAACTATCTCGGGCCAGGAGTAAGGAAGGGGAAACAGCTTGATATGGGTTAAAGCCCTCCTCTCGCAGCAACTAGTGATGTAAGGAAAACCTCAAATACAAGCGCGATCAAGCGTGCCCTGCCTTTTGCACTGTCTCTGTAACGAGAGTCCTTGATCTTAACGGAGGACTATCGTGAGATAGCAGAAAAGCCAAATACATATAAGAAAAGACTCCGTAGAAGCAGCTAACCTCCTTCCCCAGAGCTCAGGCAACCATAGTGCTGCCGGTCGGGTGCCTACGCACGGGGAGTTGGGGCAGCCCGGCATGTGTTCCAGCGCACCTCGCTGCAAGCCGTGCTGCTCGGCAGCCCCATATCTAGACACATCCAAGCCCCCCTTTGTTGCAAGTACTAACTCAATAGGCAATTGTTGAACACTTTCTTCTCCGTTGGTAGGTAGTCTGCGTACCAGTCGGTGTACACATCTCTCGTCTCGACTGCACGTACGGCATGCTGCAGTCTCTGTAAACACTTTTTGAGCGCCTGTAATTGCGTGCAGATTTCCTAATCTAAGGACAGAAGGATGTTCCTGTGTCAAACTTGAACAGAGTTTGTTGCACTTCTCAGCTCCGGCGATGCTACAACATTAATGAGGAGCAGCAGCTTCAAGATAGGTAAGTTATGGTTTTTGGGGGACGAACCGAATATCCTCATTATCAAGGCTCCCTGAAAGCAGTAGCGCCGAGGCATAGAATTGTTAAATTGGATAGTAAGCATCGTGACCTAATCTGTATCACATTTCGCTTCACTCCTACTTCGGAACAGCCCTGCATACACGCATACCCGAGCCCTCATTCAGCGCACGCGCTAACTCTGCAGACAATTGTAAAATAAATTCTTTGCCCTGATTAGCGAGCCAATATAAAAGCAGTAATACATGCAACAACTTCAGATAATGGCATGCTACACGGCTATATTACTGCTGATGTTCGCTACCAAGAAACACGAGAAAGCTGAGTCTACACCCGTTGCCATTCCTTTTTGTTTCGATATATTTGCATTATTTATGTGTTAGAGTATCACTGCATCTTGAGGTTGTAAAGCTTTGTTCTCTTTATGCGTTTAGGCGCGAGCATGCCGCCCTCCCGTGTGATTTGGTCTGTGGAGTTGGGGCTTTTTAGACTACCGCCTAAGTCCGATATAAGTGCCTCCATATTACTTTATTTGATGACATTAATCGCTTTAAAATTCACTTTTTAATAAATGGACAACGAGACACGAGGAGGTTCTCCCCCCTCTTGCTTTCCCTCGTCAGATGTATCTGTCGTCTCGCTATCCGTCTGCATTTTCTGCATTTTTTGAGCTCGTTTAGTCAATTTAGGAGAAACGGGCCCAAATATTCTGTAAGCTGCGCTTGGAAGAGGCATAAATAGCCCTCTGGCTTCTGTTCCAATCCCGGAGCTCTCTCTCTTTCTGCGTTGCGCGTTTCCTGCCGGCTACACAGCATTTTTTTTAGGTTTTGTTGGTTTCACCCACACCTTGTCTGCGGTTTAAATCGAATGCCTAAGGGGTGTATTCTTCTTTTCCCCGCGAAAGCTGCAGCGCCTACTCATCCCGTACACCACCTCTTAATCAGGAAACGATGGGCGTCATTTCTACGCGGTTTTTAGCCGTATTGGGTGTTTTGGCCCTGTCGGATATCTCCTTTGACTTTAATCAGCTACCTCTCTTTATAAGTTTTGCAGATGCTGAGCCTTCTCAGCCTGGAAATCTGTACGCAACTTTAGGGTTGAAACGAAATGCAACAACGACCGAAATCAAGAAGGCTTATCGAAAGCTCTCCATGAAATTTCACCCGGACAAAAATAAAAGCCCTGACGCAGAAGCAAAGTTTCGGGAGATTTCGTACGCCTATGAAGTACTGAGTAATGCAGAACAGCGAAAGGTGTACGACGCACAAGGCCATGCAGGACTTGAGAGGTGAGCATGGGAGCTATGGGAACAGAGAATGGCACTTTTAGATTTAATTCACACACATTTCATGTTTGCAATAGCTTATTCGGAAGGAAGAAGTGGGATAAAGTGGCTGCTATCTTTGACAAAACGAGTTCAAGTTGAATACACGATAGACCTGATGCTTGTTCGATGCTGGATCCCTGCTTGTTTCTTCTCAGGTTAAAGCAAGGAGCTGGGCAGGACTCAGGCCATCCTTTTGATGTATTTTCGGAGTTTTTTGGAGGTTTCGGCGGTTTTGGCGGTTTTGGTGGTAGAGGGGGCGCCAGAGAAATACCTCAGGCCCCATCTACAATATTAAAATTGCCGGTCACGCTAGAACAGCTGTACGATGGTGTTAATTTAGACTTTAGTTTCTCTCGGCCTGTCCTGTGCATTAATGTGGATGAATGTATGGTGAAAAAGAAAGAATGCAAGGGTCCTGGAGTACGCATTATTACGCAGCAGATGGGGCCAGGCTTTATTGTACAAAATCAGATTCAAGATGACTCATGTGTAGATCAGGGAAGAGCATGGATTCAAGGTTGCAAGGTTAGAGTTCTTCTTCTTCTTCCTTTGTTTCTCATTGGCTGCCCCCGTCTGTTTATTTCTCTGTCCTCTGTTTATGACATTTTGCATTTAACAGCCTTTTCTTTGCTCTCCCATTTCATGTTTTATCTTCGCATTCATCCCTTCATAGCTTATTTCTTCTTGAGCATTATCTTTGGTGTTTTTCTTTAGGAGTGCCCGAGTGGCATTACAGAAACGGAGTCTATTGAGCTTAGTGCAACTGTTGAACGGGGAATGCAAACAGGAGAAAAAATTATGTTTGAAGGGATGGGGGAGAACCGTGTCGGTCACGAACCGGGTGATCTCATTTTAATTGTTGAAGAGTTGCCTCATTCGCGGTGAGAGATAAACAGAAATAAACTTGTATTTGTTCTTAATTGTTTCTCTTGTGCGTTTTTGTTGTACGTTTTGTCTTGTTATAAACAAAAGGAGTAGTAGCTGCACTTTATCGTAATCTGTAGAACGAGCAAGCTTGCAGCCATTTAGTTGAATCGCCTTTTTCGTTGCTTTATATATCTTTTACATTTCGTTTGCTTCCTCTTGTTTTCTATGTTCTGTTTTATGTTTTTCTTGATTTTGTTTGTGTTTTTTCTCTTTGTATGCCTTCATGGGTTGCACTCAGCAGTTGCTTAACCGTTTAGTTTTTTTTTTTTTGCTTCTTCTGCTTTCTGCAGGTATAGCCGGAGAGGCAACGACTTACACATGACACTGCGCATTGATCTCATGCAAGCACTGGTCGGCTTCAAGATCGAGTTCGACCACCTAGATAAAAAGAAAGTGAAAATTGAGAAATCGTCTGTCACGCACGATGGAGAAGTCATCAAAATCAAAGGCAAAGGAATGCCAAAAAAAGGAAACTCTGCAGCGTTTGGTGACCTCCATGTTACATGCAAAATCAAATACCCCAAACAACTCAATGATAAACAAAAACAACTCATAAAGGAAGCACTCACGGGAGTCCCTATGGCAGTCTTCAACTGAAATGCCACGAGAAATTTATAAATGCGCGCACACCTATATACATGTATATATATATATATATAAGCATGTGTATTTGTACGTAACTATATGAGTATAATTACATAGCGCAGCAGCGAAAGCAGCAGGGCGTACTCGTCAGCTGACGTTACACTCTGTCTCCTAGATCTGAAGGCTTTCTGCTTTCTTTGAACAGAGTTTCTCTTGGGTTGAAATGAGGCACAATTACGTAAATAGAATTTCTCCTCATTTCTCTCAACATTATCTGCAGCAGCAGCAAACAGATGCTGTGAGCGTCATCTGTACCTGTTTCACTTGCACGATTCTCTTATTCCTCCGGTCGTGTGAAGTGTTACAGCTACAGACCTTTATCTCATGCCTCTGCAAGTATCATACATGCATAATACATGCGCACTGTATGTATCATACTTTCGACAGAGACAAAAGGAACCTCTTTTAATACCTTTTAATACTCCTGGCTCTTTTATCGTGAGCACAAACTGACTACTGGAGTCGACATCACCTGCCGGCTGGTCAAAGCAGCGTCAACGATGCCTACTACACCTGCCCATTCAGTTGGCGGCAGGCTATCAGAGCAACTGTATGGAAGATATATAGACTTAAGTGAAGTATATACTATTTGTATATGTATGTTATGCAGACTTTTCAAGCGCAGACTTCGCTTAACGCTTTCTTCACGGTTTCCTCTGAGTTTCAGCAGAATCTCCTCCGTTTTGTCGATGACCCAAATTCTGCTGAGACGCAATAGGGTTCGTCGAACAGGGCGCTCATGCGCAATATATATATATATATATATATATATATATATATATATATGTTGCGCATATGCATTACGTGCATTGAAAGAACAGCCCCAAACCCGTTCACCACTGAGTTCAGAGGTTAGCGGAATTCATCTACCGAAGCAGTGTAGGAGTCAAGGGAATTATCGTTGTTTATTTGTAAGACTTGTTTATCATCATTTGCTACGGAGAGCAAACGCTTTAGAACGGAATAGCGTCATTTGAGAATTGGGGTTGTGGTCGAGAGTACCTGTTAACGATGCGCATTGGCGACAGTTGGGGTTTTCCACCTCAAAAAGAAAGACAAAAAGACAGACAATTGAGTTTGCATTTCCAGTGCACGCATACATGTATGCATGCATGCATGCATTCATACATGTGTAGGGATGCATGCATGCGTGTATGCATGCATGCGTGTATGCATGCATGCGTGTATGCATGCATGCGTGTATGCATGCATACATGTAAGTCGATGAGATTCCTAACCGCACACTCTCCCACTGCATGCGCGCATGCTCGCATACATGCATGCATGCAATCATGTATTTATGCATGCATTCTTGCACTTATGCATAAAATCATGCATGCATGCAATCATTCTTGCATGCATGATTGGTCGTTTCAAGGCACAGCGGGCGAAATTGGCTGCACTGCAGCTGGCGTTGCTTCCACGGCGTACTGGCGTGTAGGAAGTCGCCTTACGATATTGCTTGCTTTGTTTAAGGATTGAAGTCTAGAGTCGTGTGTGTGCGCCCCTGTTGGTCTCTATACCTAGCGACCTCATACGGTGTGAACGTTTCTTCTGGAGGAATAGCTTCACAAGGGTCAATATGAGTGACGAAGGCGTTTGGCCATTCGGGGAGACAGTCGCCTGCTCGTCTGCGTCTGAACACGGATTTGAACTTGATAGGGATTGTTTTAAAGGCTCCAGAACCTCCAAACAAAGCTGAAGAAACTGCAAAGACACCCGCGTCGTAGCCGTCAGAGAGAGGTACTCCATAATGCAACGGGCTTGGCCTTCCTGGTACATAGTGTTGGGGGGGAGGCTGAGGACGCTCTCTATCATGAATAATGAACTTTTCTCCATCTCGTTGCTGCCTCTGTTGACCAAAGAACTCCTGAGCTTTTGTAACCACAGGGGGACTAGGTAAGTCGCTAAAACTCGAAAAAAACCCGGACTTCGCGCCCGTATGAGCCCTCTCTAACTCATGCATATCCATTGTGATGGCAGTCTTCTAAGGAAAAAGATGCAAAGGCTGACAAGAGGAGGGATTACCTACTAAGGGAAGAGAAAAGATGGAGGAAATAGCTGAAAAAAAAACAACACACACAAATTTGCAATGTCGGAGGCGGATTACCACGTTCGGTCGCAAACAAATGCCGACTGGGGGTTGTTCATCCTTCTGGAGGAATCATTTAATTAGACTTTCTCATTACTAATACCTCTTTAGAAACATAAAAGAGACCAAAGCGAGCAGTGAATTGGCTTTTCATAAAATATGATTTCACCGACACAGAACATTGTCGAGGTCACTTCCAAACATGTAAGGGTGACGGATACCCGATAAGGCATTAATTAGCATATAGTATCCTTCATCAATAACTAAAACGAAGTAATTCAAAGGGATTTAATAATAATCCGTCCTGTTCCCTCAATATGCATCACTCGCACAAACAATACGTGTTTCATGCAAGTTGAGTTGCTGCTCTTGCAAACCGTCTGTCGATTGAATGAACGCATGAAACAGAATCTAAATAGTTTTTCGCATTTAACTCACTAATAAAGGAAGAAAAAGTATGAAAACAACCGAATTCAGTTTATTTTAATGAAAAATAGAAACATTTTTTGCGGTTTCTGCCCTCGGACTCTCTGCTTTCTTTAAACACATGCCGCACGCCGAAGCAGTCGTGCCGCTCGCAGTCAGCTGGAGAAGCTGAAGCGTAATTATTTTCTTTTTTCTATGAAATGTTGTTATTTTACTGCTTTTTGACATTTTAATTCAATATAAATACAATTATACTGCGACTCAACACATTGGCTTAACACAAGACCGTGAATCGACCGCTGGTTAGCCGACGGACATCTGATGTTATTTTAAAGCAACTAGAAAAAAATTTAATTTAAAGGCAGCCAGGGTGTCAGAATTAAATTATGTAGCGGACTCGCTTGCACCCATTAGTTTGTTAACGCATATTTATACTGGGAAACCGATGTATCACACTCTAGTTGCGCAGAGGCTGTCGAGGAGAAGGCTGCTACAGCCTCTGCAGCAGCTGCAGCCTTTACAATAGCTGTAATAGCTCCAGCGGTTGCACCCCTTGCAGACACTCCAGAGTCTACGGCATTTGCAGCATCTCCTCTCTTTACAGCGGCTACAGAAGCTGCTGCACAAGCTGCAGCAGTTGTAGCAGATGCAGGAGTTGCGGCAGCTGCCGCAGCTACAGCAGTTAGTGAGCTGGATAGATACAACTTGGCCCAGGTGCGTTTGAAGCCAATGCGTTCTTCCCATTTTGTTTCAATGTTATTAAATAGAACACTACTAATAGAGTCAACTACAACCTAACACAACTCCTTATATATAGTTAAAGCAAATAGGGTACTATTAATATAGTAAACTCAAATGAATAGCTCAGCAAATCAACCGAAGAAGCAGTCTAAGTAGCACAAGACTTATGAAACGACTACGTAAGAGGGAAGTAAGCCAACGGAGACGAAGGGTTAAACAGCTGTGAAGCGAGCAGCACCTATAAACAGCTGAAAATCTGAAATAGTCTACTTTTAATTAAAATATACGCTAAAACAAAGCAGAAAGCAATGAATAGCTACAATAAATGAGTAAATAAATAAAATAGAAGCAACATCATACAAACCGACAACAGTATCTGCACTCCTGAACGCTGCAAATGTTTCGACAAATTAAACCAAGACAAATTTAAAAAAAAGAAAGAGTTTAATTGAGCAACAAACTGATGTCGTTTTGTTTTTAATTAAAAAAAACGAGAACAGGCAAACAAACCTTTTTGTCTGTTTTCGTGTTGTTATGTTTTCATTCACCCATTTCCTGAGGTGTACGTACACCTCAAAAAATTCAGCCAGTGTTTCTGCATGGGTTGATATTTTCTTTTCACAATTATTTTTTTCTTGTATAGAAAATGCTTTGTTTTATACTGTCATACTTATATTTTGAATTTTGTGGATGAATATTTTGGCTGTTTATTGTAATAAAACTTTGTTTGTTTGTTTTTTTCATGCGTTGTAGTTGAATGCATTTCTTTGTTCATTATATTCTTCTCTGTATTTAGCGACTTCATAAGGAGTATATGTTTCTTCGGGGAAGCCGCATTCACAAGGGTCAACTCTTGTAACAAATGCATTACTCCATTCCGATGAAGCATCTCCTCTTCTTCTTCTTCTGAATACAGGTTTATGTTGTTGAATAGGAATACGAGTAAAGCAGCCGTTAGTACCGAATAATGCAGTAGAAACTGCAGATACACCCGGATCGGTCTGGTCAGATAAAGGTACACCGAAATGCAAGGGCCCTGGACAACCCTGTATATAATGATGAGGAGGTGGCTGAGGTCTCTCTCTATCATGAATGATATAACTATCTTCAACTTGTTTTTTCTTTTCTTGAATATCTCGGAAGTATGTTCCTGCCTTATGATTATCTAATTCACCTCGACGACCCTCAAAGTATGATAGAAACTCAGCATGTGATAATGAGGAAGGAAAGGGAGCTGCAGGTGCTACGAACTGCGACATCTTTGGTGAATTAATACAAAATCAAACAAACAATACACAAAAAAAAACAGAACAATAACCTTTATACACCCAATTAAGGGTATATATACATATGTATATGTAATATATATACGAAAGAAAGAAGAAAATCGAGAAGGAAAAACAAATGACGAATGGAGATGGGGGAGTCAGCTAATGATAACTGAAAAAAAAGCTGCAAAATAACACACACAAACACACAAATACACAAAATACAGTCAGTACAAGGCAACACACAAATAAACAACAATGGAGACTCTAGCAGTTATACCAACAGGAGAAATAGCAGTACTCAAGTTGATGGAGGCAGCAGGCGAAGAGAGAAGAAAAACAGCAGGGAAACAGAAAATGTGTGGGAAGCGGCAGGTAAACAATACAAACTAAATAATAACTATTCAAATGTACGTCTACAGAGGCAAGAAGAACAGAAGAAGAATCATTTATGATGTGTTGGTGCAGCGTGCAGCATATCTCTATGTTCTAATGTTCTGTGGCTTTAGTTATTCTCTTGTAAGTTGTTTGATGTATATCTCTAACGTATACTGTTTCTTGTCTGTTTAGGAGGTACGGGGAATGCGAGAAAGCAGCAAGTGAAAGTGGAAGCATAACCTAAGCGACGAATCGTTTGGAGAGAAGAATAATAATATTGAAGAGAAGAAACACATTAAAGAAGAAAGTAAAACAAAAAGAAGAGGAAAGAAAACAAAGGGAGGCAAGCCACCGGTACTCCTTTGCTGGTCTTGCAACAAAAAACAGTTGAAGATGTTTCCTTGTTTATTTGACTTACTTGAAGAGGAAGATGATAAGCTTGAATATTCTAATTTGAAGATATAATATAATGTAAACGAATCCACAAAATGCAGCAGTAATTTAAACAAACAAGCTACAAACAGCTGAGCGACTTCATCGGAGCTGCCTATACACCTCAGATCCGGCCTGCTCACTACTCCTGCCTTATACCGTCCTCTACTTTTATGGTTTTTTGTTTTATTTTCGAGTTCAAATTATTAAAATAAACATTTGCAAAAGCAGAATCCCTTCTGTTTGGATATTTTTTGGCTAACAAAGACCTGCCCGTCCAGCACACCGCGGTGTACAGACAGCTCAGGTGCGGCCGAACGGTTCCTCCCTCTTCCGCCATTACAAGCGAAACACAACAAAAGCAAGAATCAAAATTCAGTTTTGACTCACGCAAACCACATAACCATTCCTCAGATGCAACCGCCGTACATCTGCTGCTACTCTTGATTCAGCCGTTGTTGCGATCGTTGCTTCTACTGCCGCTGGCCAGGTTGCTGCTGCTGCCGTTGTTAGTGACGTTGTTGCTTTTTCGGCTATTGTAACTGCTGCTGTTCTTGTTGGTCTTGCTGCTGCTGCTCTTGCAGCTGTTGCTGCTGCTGCTGTTACGGTTGCTGCTGGTGCTGTTACTGCTACTGCTGCTGTCGTTGTGGCTATTGCTGCTATTCGTGCTGCTCTTGTCACTGTTGATGGTGGAACAGTGGAGTTTTCTTCTTGCAAATGTATTACTGCCGAGAGCAGAAGAACAGCAAATTAATTGGCGGAGAGCCGTAAAGAGAAAACAAATAACAAATATAAAACATCGACAGCAAATATAAACAAAGTAGACATTTAGTAACAAGTAGAGAATAGAAAGGAATGTACAGAAGACTACACATATATAACATACACCATTTAATATAAACTATAAAACAAACAACGAACATAGAGGTGAAACAGAAACATGCACCTTAAAACAAAACAAATATCTACACAAACAACAACAACAACTTTTGCTTTCTTGCCTATCCACAAATACCTGATAATAAGTGGAAGACAGTTACCTCCATATAGCTGTAGCTAGCTGTCCATAGCTGCAGCTGTATGTAGCTAGCTGTAGCTAGCTGTAGCTAGCCATTTACAGGTAGATACGGGGGGTGAATGCTGAAAGTTGCATGTTGAAGTCTATGTACGTACACCCGAACTGCAGCTGCTGTATTTAACGTTGTGTGTCTTGTCAAAGAAGCAGCAGCAGCAGCTGCTGCTGCTTCCCTAAACCCTAAAGCCTGAAGACGAGTTTAGGGGAGTAGCACAGCAGGCGCTGCCTCCCTAAACCCTAAACCCTATATTAAACCCTAAACCCTAAACCCTAGTTTGAAGAAGTGCCAAGCAAAAGCAACCAACGGGCATTTCGTGGCTTCTCCACCCTTTCGTCTTTGTTTATTTTCTTTGTATTTGTTTATCTTTGTTGTTGTTTACTTGTTTATTTGTTATTTATTGTTGTTTGTTTATTTGTTTATTTTGTATTTATGCTTCTCGCCATCCTCATACAGTTTGTAGTTTATTTACTTCTTATCTTCACCTTTATATTCACATGAATGGCGAAGGGCAGCAGCAGTAACAAATGTAGCAAGTGCAGCAACAGCAGCAGTAGCAACTATAGCAACAATCGCAGCAACAGTAACAGTGGCAGCAGCAGCAGCAGCAGCAGCAACAGCAACAGCAGCAGCAGCAGCAGCAGCAGCAGCAGCAGCAGCAAACGTAAGAAGAGGTAACGCTACCACCGGAGTTTGTGAGTAGTACTGTACAACGTGAGCTGTACGTACACCTGAAGTTATACAGCTTGTTCTGCTCTTATTAATAACTGCCCTATATGTGTATAAACAAACATATATAT
>CAJFCY010000259.1:0-19945 GCA_904066265.1 Eimeria zaria | reverse complement strand
TATATATATATATATATATTGCGTTTTGTTTTTTTGGCTACGCTGCGCAGGGTGTGAGTTCCGTGGACCTGCAGCGCTACGAGTTTCTCTGCAACGGCTGCAGCGCGGGACAGACCACCGCGAAGAAGATCGGGACGGACCGCTTCACGGCGTTCGAAGTGCAGAAGCTCCTGAACAAGTTTGGGTGAGTGATGCACAGGTGCTCATCGTGTTTGGATGGTTTTTGTGTGTTACCGGGGCCTTCGATTTTGCTTCTTTCAGATGGCAGTATATGCGTCTGCTTGCCTGCGTTTAATTCAAATATTCGTTTGTTATATCTGATGGGTCTCGTGTGTGGGTTGAGTCTATTCGCGTGCTTCCGCAGGGGCAACAGCAGCAGCAGCACGCGGGACAGCGGAAGCAGCCGCGCCCCCAGAAGCTCCTCGTCACGAGCTCCCGAGAGGCGAAGGCGCCACGGTAGAGGGCACTCACGAAGGAGAGACTCCCCTTCCCCCTCCAGCGAATCCCCGGACTCCAGCGATGTACGTAGTAGCCAGCTATGCATTGCGTGCTGCTGTCACCGCTGTTGCACCGGCTTTTGTAGCTGTTGCTGCTGCTTTTTTCCGTGGCTGTATCGGAGAGTATGTTTGTGCAGCTGCAGATCATATGCGGCATAACTATTTCTTCAGGTGGAAATGTATACATGCGTGAAAATGGATACAGTTCAAAAAGGCTACGTGTAGTGCAATTGCCTGCATGTGCACGCAAGTACAAGCAGGCACGCATGCACACAGAGTTGCCTGGTAATGTGTATCTGTCTTTGTATATCTGTCTACGCATATGCATACCAACTCATACGTTCATGCATGAGACACAGAGACGGTAGACGCTGCTGGGCTGTCTGCGTTTTCTTCGACCGCATCAGGACTCTCCCCCCAGGTCTTCCTGGGCCTCCTCGAGATCCCGCGGAAATAGAGGAGATAAAGGCAGCAGCAGGCGCAAAGGCGCCCCTCAGGAAGACTTTGTAGCGGCCGGCTGGCCGCAGCCCAGCAGTAACGTGTGGACGGGGGCCCCTGACTCGGGGGCCCATCAGGGTGGTGTCCACCAAAACACTCTTCCAGGTATGGGGGGCCTCGCAGGTATGGGTTTGGCTGCTACCCCACAAGCCCAGCAGCAGCAACCGCAGCAGCAGCCGAACACTCTGTGGAGGCAGGGACAAAACCCTCAAGGCCTCATGAATCCAAACATCCAACAGATGCAAATGCCCCAGCAGCAAGGGGCTGCTATGGGCACTTTCATAGACACCTCCCAGCAATCATGGAGAGCCTGTGGGGGGCTCCAGCCGCAGCAGCATATGCAACAGCTGCACTCTATGCCGCAGATGCAGCCCGTGCAGCAGCCCAGCGGCTCTTTGTTTGGGGTGCAGCCACAACAACCACCGCAGCCGCAACAACAGCAACAACAGCCGTTCGGAATGGGGAGCTCTCTGGGCCGCCCTCCACAGATGATGATGCAACAGCAGCCGCAACCGAACCTCATGGTGCAGCAACATCAGCAGTCAAATCCTATGATGCAGATGCAGCAGCTGCAGCAACAGACTAACCCCTTCGCCAGCATGAGGGGCCCTCAACAGCCAGCGGCAAGACCTTCCAATCCATTTGCCTCTCTACAGGGGTCTCACTTTGGAGGGAGTCCCTTTCAGCAGCAGCAACCGCAGTTGCAGCAGCCACCGCAACTGCAGCCGCCACAATTGCAGCCGTCGCTGCAGCAGACAGTGGGCCTGCAACAGGCGTACCGCACCTCAGGAGTACAGCCGCAAACTTCACCTTTTGGGGCGCCTATGGGGGCCACGAGTGGGGCCCCAATTGGGGGAGGTTCCGTGGGCCTTCCAGCGAGAGCATCTGTTGCACCGACGAACCCCTTTGCTTCGATGAGCCAAGCCAAGTGGGCATCAGTTCACATCGTTTAATGCAGTCGGCCTCGTGTTCCCCCTTGCTTGTATGTTTTGTGTTCGTAAGGAACTTACAAATAGTTACACTGGCCGTTTGTTGTTTACTTCGGTGCTGCTGTGGCATCCTGTATTTCGGCTTGCCTTTCCGTCTCCAGTGATGGCATGTATAGTTGCAAATGTCTGCTGTGGCCCCACAAGGTGATATTTCTTTGTCGGCTGTCGCTGCTGAACAGATGCCCCCCACCTATGTGAAGCATGCATATCGTAGGTGCCCTGTCTCAGCGGTATATTCGCTGTTGTCATTCGCTGTTTGTGCCGCGTGTGAGTTGTGGCGCAGCGGATTGCCGGGGAGTGGGGGGCCTCCGTTCACGGCGAATACATTCAACTCGACTATCTGGTGAGGGGCTCCTTTCGAAGAGGGCCCCCTTAGGCGGAGCTGCGCACCTGCCGCCGTAGCAGAAAGGTGATATTCCGACTGATGTTGCTGAACCTGCAACAGCAGTAGTTGTTGCAGCGTGTGCAGATGTGTTGCACAACTGCTACACAAGCTGGGGCTTTGGAAACCGAAGGAGGGTGCCTGCCCTCTCTTTAGCGATTTGTAGGAACGTGCAGCATGGAATCCGTTGCTGCTGCGCAGGCAGAAGCAGCAGCGAGCGAGAGCAGCAATCCTGCCACTGTATCTGGAGCAGAGTTTGCTGCACCACGAGAACCGCTTTTTGCATGCTTACGCTTGCTTCGATATCCGATTTTATCAGATGCGCATTAGCACGCATAAGGTGCTGCAGCGGGAAGGCTTCCTGAAGCGAACGTGTTCCCTTCAACGTAGCCTTTTTCGGCGGTGTTGTTGCCGCCGGCGTTGCAGCTGCTGATGGGTACTCTGTTGATAATCAGGGGCAAACAAACATGGTTGAAAGGTAGGTAGAAACAAGAGCGCCGGCTGTAGGCTGCAGTTATTGCGGTAGTAGCGCAGTAGCCGGGCGTAAGGCGGACAACGCAAGGGCGCCGGTGTGCTATCCCTGTCGGGGGCTCCGCCTTCTTCTAGGGGAGCCCCGATTTCTTTAGTCCGCAGGTGTGCGTACATCGTGGTTTTAGGTGTTCTACTGGGGAAGATAGCTCAGGTCAGTTTAGTTTATTGACTTAGCCCCCAGTAGTAACTAGATCAACGCAGACGACGACTTCACGGTTGCAGCGGCTGCTGCAGCAGAGCCGGCGAGTCTCACGAAACGCTGTCCTAGTGCACCGTAGCCTCTGCGAACTCTAAAGGATATCCTCCCGAAACTGCCTGCAGCAGCAAGCTCAACGAGTAGGGGTGCTAGCATCACCAGCACCGGCAGCCATTCGTACCCTGGCACAGCAAAGGGGACGTGAGCAACGGCAACGTTAGTAGCAGCAGCAACAGCACCTGTGGCACAAATAGTAGTAATCACATTAGCAGCGCCAGCGGCCGCGGCGGCAATAGTAGTAGGGGCATCAGCTGAAGGGGCATACCTCTAGCGGGTCTCCAAAGGGCCAAATTAGGGAGGAGACAGGGGGGACCCCCGCTGCTATATGCAAGAAGTCGTCTTTCTTGCAACAGCCGCACACGGAACCCCCCATAAATGCGGACACTCCGCCCTCCACCCACGAGAGGAGAATGATGCTTCTGGCAAGCGACTGCTGTACCGCTGGTGTTTCCCCAGCTGTTACTAAGAGCCCTTCGCTCGTGGTTCTGTTGCCTGTACAGTTCAAGTCCTCCGGGAGAGGCAGACCTGCGGCAACTGCCTCCTGTAGCAGCATCTGCGCTGCTACGGAAAGAGGGTCCCCGAAGGGGCCTCCCGTTGGCTGTGCTCCATGACGGATAAGTAAGTCTACCAACTGGGGGTCGCCGGCAGCGACTGCCGCGTGCAGCGGAGATACTGTAGTACGGTTGCCGTTGACGCTGCAGTTTACTTCTGCACCCATAGACAAGAGCTTTGCCGTAGCAAGCAATTCGCCATCCCTGCAGGCCTGGGGAGGAATACAGAGGCGTCGCACAGTTGGGGGGTTGTAAAAGAGGCTAGAGTCACAGTTTATTGGGTGTCACTATCTGGTTATTTGTTTGGCTCCAGTTCCCCTCGCTCTTCATCACTCATGGCTCTCTATATTCTTTACCGTGAGGAGAGACAACTAACAGCGCAGAGGCTCACTCTTCTCACAGAAAGAGAAGAACATATAGAAGTACGGAGCAGCACTCATCTACAAAATCTAATCAAAAGCATGCACGAGTCCCAGGTAACGCCCTCGCGAACCTGATGGAGTAGAAAAGCCATCTCTTCCGCCTGCTGGACCAGGGAAAGACGGTAGCACAGAGGCATCGCATGCTGCACTGTTTCGGGAGACTCAAGGGCCCCTTGCAGGTCGCGGCGAAATGGCTTCCTTGCTGCGAGCCTGGTGAAGGTGACGCACAGATACAACAGCAAAAGGCGAGACGGTCACATTCGCACAGTTGAAGGTGCTCACGAAAACACCCCTTAGCGATATTCTCCAACCTGGGTAATCCCAGTGGCGGGAATGACGCCCGTTTATGACGCAGTCCCTGGTGGGGGTAAGGATACAATCGCAAGAAGGGGATGAGGCAGCATGTGCAAGCCCTATGGAACAAGGAAGACGAGAGAGTAACAGACGCGCAAACAGCCAGCCAAGAGACGTGTGCTGGCACACACTCTCGCAGTACAAGGAGACCGTCAATCGCCTATATCCACGCAGTCCAATTAGGAAACAACGAGGGGAGAAGATACTATATGGAAATAGAATGGCCAGAGAGGGATGTAAGCAGGAAGCGCTTGCAAAAGGAACACATCCTATCAATACTAGAAGCAGGCACAGGTCAACCCGCAGCGATGGAGGGGAGCATAAAGACAGAAACGGCCACTCCTGCCTACCTAGCGACATCAGTAGTATGAAAATGTTCGAGGGCCCGCATGCACTCTGAAGCGTTGGTATGCCTTCGCAGGCGCAGCAGGAAAACATCACGCGAGGGCCCCACGAGCTCCGCTGCCTCGCACAGCAGCAGACGACAGCACAGCACAGGGTGCTGCAGTGCCTTGTACAGGCTAAGCAGCAGCTCAGGGAAGTGCTTCCTGTTGCAGAGAGACACACAGGAGGGATGAAGGCACCAAAGTACTCATGCACCACCAGGATTGTTCCTGTTTGTTTCAAAGGCCAAAAAGGGACAGCCCAGGAACGGAAATACACAGAAACAGACAACGGCAGCTTGTGAGGTGCGGGTAGCTCAACAAGAGCGCGGTCACTTTGAACAGGGAACGAGTGGCTTACATGGGCTCTAGCAGCAGCAAAGTGCCGCCCACAGGCAGCGCGAATGCGGCGGAGTGAAGCACCTGGAGGAGGGCCTCGTCGCAAGGCCCTTGAGCGTCTGTGTTGTCCGTAGTACTGCGTGCTATGATGTCGTCCAGCCCTGCGACCAGCAAAATAAATCGTGACTGCAGCAACGGCAGCTCCTCGCTCAACATGCGACAGTCATGGCGAAGCAATATGCAGTTTTCCAGGTCCTCGTGCACACAAGCTGCGGTTGGCGCTCGAGATCCTGCTGTAGATGTTCCTGACGCTGCTTCTGTGGTGTCCGTCGCGGGCAATAGTCGGCTGTTCTGTGTCTCGCTTGTAGAGAGTTGCCGCCTGCAGGCCTCTCGCGCCAGGTTCAGCGCCCGCTGGGAGACATCGATCCCTACGTAAGCGGCCACCGCACCATTCTGGAGCAGCCGCACCTGCAGTGGTGATAGCACAACGACAGCACTGTTTCATGCAGCCTTTGCTACTACTTGTGTTAGCGATGCCAGGTTTATGCAGTGAAAAGGAGGGCAAGGCCTTACGTGGGTTGGGCGCGAGCCGCACATCAACTCTAAAAGGGTGTGGGATAGAGGAAGAAGAGGTCGTGCAGTATCTCGTCGTCGATTAGTTTGTTTCTGCTGCTGCTGCTGCTGCTGCTTGGGGTCGCTGCACGGCTCATCAGTCTCTAAAGCAGCAGCATGCGCGTCTTCTAGCACCACCTGAGCTGCTGCGTCAGTCGCGCCTAGCTTCAGGATCGGCTTCAGCACCTTTTGCAAGGACCGGGTAGAAATAAAATATGCGACACGGCCCCTTGCATGCACAGAATCCCAGTACTGCGCAGTGCAGTTAGTGTCTTCTACCTGAGGGATACAGATAATCGCAGGAGGAGCATTCGCCATGATTCTGCTGCTGTAATTCGCAGTACTCGGTGACTCTATCATTCATCGGTGCATACGTTTGAGGTCCTCATATAGAATAAAGTGCTTTGGGCGTAATGAGGCACAGGCAGAAAAGGATAAAGATCTACGGCGCGCACTTGCGGGGGATTGCGTGTCTTTGCAGCTCTAACGTCTGCAGATGGAGCCATGGCCTCAGGGTTCAGGGAGGATTGGCAGGAGGGATATCTAAGCTACAATACTTTGGAGACCATCTGACACTGCTGCCAGAATGCGCATGGAATTTCTGGCAACTTCATAGCTGTAGGCCTTCCTCTCTACAGTCTGCGATGTCCACGTTCCGGCAGTCCTTCGGAGTTGGGCGTTGATAGGTTGCACCGAGGGATCAAGCATCACATTACTGCATTAGAAGCTTATTCTTGTATCCAGAGAACCGTGCGGAAAAGTGCGAAAGAGGAGAGAAATCCCACGCGACGGAAGTTGTGATATAACAAAGCTCAGGCATGCAGTAACGGGCTCGCGGGTGCGTTTGCCCCTCCAGACAAGTAAAGGATCGTTTGTCCATGCTGGGTAAACCAATGATTTTCCTTTACTCTGAGGAAAATAGGGGCACGTGGCTCGCTATGCTTCGAATGAGCCACACACTAGGTCCACCTTGACAGCTAAGATATAGTTGGTGGATAGACGAGGCGCATTTCTAGACAAATTCAAGAAAAACAGGAGACGTATGATGTTTATAATGTATTAAAATGAGGTAATAGAGAAGAGAATAGCATTTCGATGTGTGCTCGCTGCTGTCGCTTAGGCACCGGGTTCGGATCGGTCATGAAAGGTTGCCGTTGCTCTACACTTGATGCTGAGGAGCATCAAGAGTCCTTCCCACTCCAGAACATCGTTTAGTAACTCTACTTCTGCTTTAAATCTGTATTGTTGTCTATTTCAGCTGGTCGATTCCGTGTGTAAGCAAACTACCAGTGGCAGGCAGTTCTCCCGCCAGAAGAACCCTGCCACAGCTAGGTTCAATTCCTGGACAGGGGAAATGAGGCTTCACCTA
This sequence comes from Eimeria zaria, assembly GCA_904066265.1. Taxonomy (NCBI): domain Eukaryota; phylum Apicomplexa; class Conoidasida; order Eucoccidiorida; family Eimeriidae; genus Eimeria; species Eimeria zaria. The sequence goes on along the minus strand of CAJFCY010000259.1, from coordinate 12,762 downwards.
CCGTGTTCACCAAGCACTCATGCTTTAGTACACAGCCTATAGCAGATTTAGAGCTTTTCCAGCGATGCAGGAGCACATTCCTCCAATGAATGGTAGACGGCTGGCGCGATGGTTTAGTAATGTGTCGATGGTTGGCATTGTTACTGGCGGGTTGTACCCTATGTACGGCATGTGGAATTATGCATACCAGGCAGCTGAGTGGCTCATTCAACAACCGTCCAAGCGCTCGCCTTCCTTGGAAATACGAAGCTTCCGGAACCCGCAAAGGCATAGCCTATACGCATTGCGCAGCTATGGTGCATGATTGCATGACACAGATAACCGTATAAAAACGGTGCATTTGCGCCAAGGTAAACTATATGCCGTCGCACCACGAACCCAATTGTGAGCCTTCTTCACGATGCTTCTAGGGACGGGCAGGATTTTAGCCTAGTGTAGGCAAAGTTGCGCGAGTCTGGGCCAGGTAGGTACGATATGACAGTATACGGCAGGATCAGTAGATGCTCACTGTCTTTACAAAACGCCACTTCTTAACGCAACGACATGACGCCGCAAATACTGCCCTATATTCTTGTCATGCCCTAGACTACCTACTCTCCTTGAATGACAGAGAGGCTCTCGAAATATTAGCAGCAGCATGCGGAGTTCCTTAGGAAGCTCACAGCCGCCTGAACTAGAAGGTTCATTTGCCCAGATCCTTCCTCCTGCTGCTGCTGCTGTATGGGGGGCAACAGCAGCACTACGTGCCTCAAACGGCCGACAGCGACATCTGATGAGCAGCAGCTGTTGCTGACTGGAGAAAGGGCAACAGCTCGGAGCTCAGCGACGACGCACCGTAGCACTGCCAGCATTCTACGCTGTAGCAGAGCAAATGGCAGGCAGGTGGCCGAGGCTTCTGTCTCGAGTAACAGTGCAGGCAACAGCAGCGCACCAATTGCATGCTTTTCGCATAGGCGGAGTATCTGCCGTAGCCCGTCGCACACCGGCTCGCAGAGGGAATCGAGGTCATCCCCAGCGCTGCTCCTCCTTTTGTTGCTTTCGTGCTCCACTGGTGCTTCCGCAAACTGTGCTGCTAACGAAGGGCTTGACGGTTGAGACGGCTCATAACCCAGCCTCGCAGATGCAACCGCCAAGTGGAAACAGACTTGTGGACGCAGCCTGGCTGCATGGCGCGAGACAAACACTTCTCCTTGTTGCAGCAGCAGCCTCTGCTCACTGTCGAGGAAGTTGTTGTTGCCCCTCACTGCATGCACAGCCACGCGCAGCAGACGACGCTGTTCCTCCAGGGAAGGAAGTAGCAGATCTGGAGTATCATTCCCCGCTTCAATGCATGCACAACTTTCCTGCATGGCCGCCCCCGTAGGCAGGACTGCCCCCGAATGAGACACTCCGGGCCCGCTTTTCAGGGCCGCAAACATATCGTCTGACAGGCCACCGGCTTCCTGCCAGCTCAGCGGCTCCCCAGAACTCGGCCTCCCACTGCTGCCCACAAAGCAAGCCCCGCGCATATGTCGCACGTCTGTGTAGCAATAGGAAGCGGCTCCACCGGGCCAGTCCCCTAGTGGCTCATCAGGAAAAGCAGTGGCTCCTTGTCCTAGCAACGACAACCATTTACCCGCACACAAAACAGTCGCACTCCCCTGCTGCTGTTCGTGTTGCTGCTCTGGAGAAACATAAGTACTGGAGGGAAAGAAATCCGCCGTCAGGCCCGTGCAGACGTGCAGCCAGATTGTGCGTCGCTGCTGTGCCCCGAAGATGAGCCTTATCTCTGCATGTTCCTGCACGCCTCCCAGTTGCCGAGGCAGTTGCTGTTGCTGAGGCACCCCCGAAATGCGACGCTGCTGTGACTGCAGCGCACCAGTTGCTATGCCCTGGAGAAGGCGAGGCATGTCAAAAACCGGCCCCTGGTGAGCGGCGGCTGCAATTGCGAGTTGCCTCTTGTGCTGCTTGTAGAGCTGAGAGTGCGCCTCGCTCAAATCCGTGGAGGAATCCTGCAACACGTATTGTTTATGATGTTGTTGCTGCTGTTGTACTTCTCGTTGCAGCTGGGCTGGTCCGCATTGTGCGGAGTTGTCCACCTTGCAGGCGATTGAGGGTACCTGTTGTCTTTGCGGCTTCTGCTGCTGCAAGTTGGCTTGTCCAGCAGCTTCTGTCGCGCCCATAAGTGCACTCATGGCAGCGGCAGCGGCAGTGGATGATCCTGTGTAAGCTGCTGCTGCGCCTGAGCGTCTCAGGCGCTCCTCTTTTGCTGCCACTGCAGCGCCACCAGCAGCAGAAGTACAAGCCGCATAGCTAGGCGCATCGTGCATAGGGTCTCCCTCCTGGCTAGAGCTTCCAACGCGTCTTCTAAAAAGCTGACGCGCAGCTACTCCCACCTGCCGCCAGCTAGGCTGTTGTTGTTGGTCCTGCAGTAGCTGCTCTTGCCGCTGTTGCTCCTGTTTCTGCTGCTTCCAGTCAAAGGCCCATCTCTCCGTTTCATCTGCAGAAGGAAGCGGGGGCAGCACCAACTCTTGGCATGCTGCTCCATGCATAGCAGCAGAACCGTGTTGCAGCAAGTACAGGTCTGCTGCTACGTTCTTGAACATGTGCAGCTTCTGCTTGCGCAGGAGTTGCTGTTCATGTTTCCAGTGCCTCTCAAGCAGTTCACACTCACTCAAATGCTGTTGCACCAGCTCCTGCAGGTCCTTTTCGCACGCCGAGAGAGCAGCAGCAGCAACAGCTGTTGGGTCCTTTGCATCCCCTGAATCTTCTACTGGCAGGCAACGAGCAGCAATCGCTGCTTTCAGTGCCTGCTCTTGCTTCTCCCTCAAGGCGCAAGCAGCCTCCATTTCAATGCCTTGTCTTTCTGCCAGTTGTTGCTGCGCATCTTGCTGTTGCACCAGCAGCTGAGCGAATGATTCTCGGCACTCCTGCTGCAGTTGACGTAGAAGGGCTATACTGCTGCTGGTCCTGTTGCTTTCCCATCTCCTCTCAGACTTATTGACACGTGGAGGAACTGCATGAAGCGCCAGCTGCTGCCTCTGCTGTTGCCGCAATCGGTGTTTCTGCACATCATGTGTGGCTTCCTGTTCGGCTAAGGTGCAGCAGCAGCACCAGTAAGCTAGAGCTCTCAGTGCAGCGAGACGAACACAGATGCCTTCGCCAAGCGAATTCGCTGCAGCAACTCCGGTCGATGCAGTGGCCACAGCGCGTTGCTGCAACGCAGGAATCCCACCAGCTAAAGCTGCAGCTGCAGCGGCAGTAGAGGGATCGGCAACTGCTAGAGCTGCCGCTCTTGCAGAAGTAGTGCTGCGTAGACCGAGTTCAGCCACAGCAGCAGCAGCAGAGACTGGTAGTGGGTCTGTCAGCCGAGAGGACCAGGACGCGACGGCCCAGAAAAAAGACAACAAAAAGTGGCTGTCAGGTACCTCTGCACCTGTAGCAGTTGCTACCTCTGTTGCTCCTGCCATCTTCGCCCCTTCAATCCCCTCAATGGTGGCGATGAATGCTGAGAAGTTGTTGGAGCATTTTCCTCTGATAAAGGGGAGTCTCCACCTCAGTGCGTTCTGAGCTGTTCGTGGCTGTTGCTTCTGCACTGGTGGGATGGCGCCAGAACAGAGAAAAAGTATCAGAGGCAGCCGCTCTGGTGAGAAGAATGCAGCCCTATCCTCTTCAGCTAGCACGACATGACGCATAAGCGCAGAACTGCTTGCACCTATGAGTCGTTGCTGCCGTTGCAGCAAGCGCTGCCGTGAAGCCGTATGGAAGCTCAAGGCGTGGCCTGTTCTCAGAGGAACTCTACAAGTCGGCGCCGCACTCCGACGAGTTCCTTCCACCTCATGTACCTCCCCGTGAAGTTCTTGCGCGCAAGAAGGGGGCTCTGGTATAGCTGTGGCGCCTGCTGCTGCTTCAGAAGCAGCCAAGAAGAGTAGGGTCCCACTGCACAGAGTGCGCGCCGCATCCTCCAACGTGCAAGCGTGCTCAGTGTAGGAAGAGGCAGTAGGAGTTGCAAATGCTGAAGGGCGAAAACAGCCAGACAGTGGTACAGGGACGGGAGAACCTGTCGACTCCCCATGACCCCCAAGGTGTGGATGGAGCTGCTGCTCCTCATCCTCTCCCTGCCACCGTTGTTTCGCTCCCTCTTGCTGCTGCCTCTGCTCCATAGACCCGCCAGCTATCTTTGAGAGAGAGTCCTCCCTCGCGAAGCTAGCTGCCTATCTGCTTCGCTGTGCCGCGTGCTTCCGTCTATCTGCTCTTTGCTCGTATCATATCTCTGTTCGCCTGGTTCGATTACTAGGTTGGAGTTGATATCTGAAAGTATTAGTTGGAAGGCGGTCCTTGCTGCTGGTGATCCAGCTACTGCAGCAGTTGCCGCTGCGTTCTCCCGTCGGCTGCGAGTGAGGCTGTTGGCCTCGTGATGCATTGCTAGACATTACATTGAGACTCAGTAAAAATGTCGAAAATAAAAGGAGAAAGGTAAGTTAAGGTAGGAACGACGTGAAATACTAACGAGGCATCGGCGGCAGTCTCTACGGCTAGTGGGGCCCACGAGCATTATCCTGGCAAAACGCTCCGGTGAGCAGTTCATTTCTGTGACCAGACTCTCATTCCATACAAATAAGCGTTTTCAGTTTGGCCCAAGATTGACTATCGCTGGCATCTAAGTGGTGTTGGTGCCTGTTAGTTGGAATACGTTAGTGGTCACGCTTTGTACGTGCTCCGCTCACGAAACACGGCCCCCATCGCATATAGCATGCTCACTTCCTCCTTTGAGTGCACTGCCCTTTGCAAATAAGCTAGTTTCTAATTATCAGGGGTAATGCCTTTCGCACTGCATCGAGCTTGTCTGAGCAGTCAAGACCACATCTGCCGCCGCACGCAGCCTGTAGCAAGCTTGTAGCAAGCTTGTAGCATGAACTACGTGCACTTGAGACGTACCCTACGTGCAGTTGAGACATGTACACCGACTGGTGCGCATACTGCCTACTAACGGAGAAGGGAGTATTCAACAATTGCCTATTTAGTACATGCAGCAAAAGGGGGCTTGGATGTGCCTAGATATGGGGCTGCCGTGCAGCACGAGTTGCAACGAGGTGCGCTGCAACATATGCCGGGCTGCCCCAACTCCCCGTGTTTACGCAGCGGAGCGGCAGCGCTATGGCTGCCTAAGCTTTGCGGAAGGAGGTCAGCTGCCTTTACGGACTCTTTTCTTATAAGTATTTAGCTTTTTCGCCGCTCACGATAGTCCTTTGATAAGATCAAGAACTCTCGTTACATTTGGTAGCATCGCATGGTTCTCCGCGGAGGGTGCGCACACCGATCGCCACCGCTGTTGCCTGGCAATTCAAGGGTTAGCAGTAACTAGTAGAAGAAAAAAGGAAAAAATAAGTAAAGCGAAAAAAGCAAGCAAGCATTTCGCTCACTCGTTGTTTTAAGCATATCCCTTTTCTCGTCACAATTATGGAGATAGATCACGATCTGCCCTCGTGCGGGGAGGCTACAGATGAATGGAAGTGCAGCAGAGCAGAAATGAACCAAATTTCTACATCACGTCCGGAGGAAAGTTCATTTTCAACAAAAACACTTCATGAAGAATGCCTCCGGCTTTGCCGGCCATCCACATACGATGGACGCCGCGGTGCAGATGCAGTGGAGGAGTTCCTAGCTTCCCTGGACTGGTGTCTGCTTCTCCAAAACGCAACTGAAGAATTACAACTAGTATTGGCATCTTCTTTATTAGAGGGGGACGTACGACGATCGTGGCTCCACCTAACCAAAGGTTCCTGTTTCCCGGAGCATATAAGGACCATGGAGGCTTTCCTCAGGAAATTACGGTGCAGGTTTATTCCCAGGTTTGCAAGGGAACAAGCTCTAGCGTAACTGAGAAAACTGGAGCAGGGAACGTTATCGATAGAACGGTATATTGAGAAATATGAGAAACTGGTGATCAGAAGCCCAGCGGTAGACCAGGAGCTTCTGTATAACTGGTTCATCGCAGGGCTATCTCCAGGAGAGAGGCAATCTGTAATCGGTTGGGCGGCAGAGAGGGAACTCCAAGGCGTTAAGGTTGAACATACCCAAATGATGGAATATCTTCGCATAAAAGAAAGAAAAAAATGCAATTTCGGCGGCTCTAGCAGAGAAGGGAGAAAGCGTGTTTAGAAACGATTCGGATTTGGAGCCCATGGATACTGGGGCTGTGAACGCTACACCAGCTTTGAAGGGGACCAGACGCAGTAACCGACGTCAGCCAATGAATTCCGCACCCATAAAGCCGGAAAGACGTGCTGAGCAGCGCATCTGCTTCTTTGGCAATTAGCAAGGTCATATATTTCGCGACTGCAGGTGAATGAAAAGAGCAAAGGAGTTGGAGAAACAGGACTTTGAGCAGCGCCTCCAAGGGAACAAACAGGGGGAACAGGGAAGCGCCCGGGCCCCCCACGCAACGTGCGGCGCAGTGATGGGGCCTAAAGAGGTGATTACCGCACCAGCAGACCCTCATTGGGTCAATTCAGTACTTATACAAGTTCGTATTAACGGTCAGGAACTGCTTGCGCTATTTGACACGGGGTGCGAAGTGGACATTCTATCGGAAGCAACTGCTCGGAGGTGCAACCTGACTGTTCACTCATTGGCGCAGTCTTTGCGACTACGTTTGACGGATGGCAGGCAGGACAGCAGAATCGGCAAAACAATGCGTGTAAAATGTGACCTTAAGTCTGGAAAGGGTCACATGTCCATGATACGGGACTTCTACGTTGGACGAGTTCACCACGACATGATCCTAGATATACCGTGGATGACCCAGTAAAGGGCGCGCATGCTGCCCCCCTGATGACAGTGTCGAGGCCTACGTGCCAGGAAGTATAGAGAGAGTGCACCTCTCAGCACTTACAACGGCCTTTACGTCCTCAACTGTGCGAGGAGTCAAGGTAGTGTCTCACGGAAAGGGGAGCAAAGAGGCTCCAACGCAGCACAGAGGCGCTGCAGGATGCGATGGAGAAATGCATGCACCCCGTCGTGATGGTCGTACCACAATCACAATTTTGGGGGATTCGATCCAGTTAACACCCGCGGAACAGCAGAAGTGGGCACAATTGAAGGAAGAGTTCTCAGATGTACTAAATATCAAAGAGTTGCCGGCGGGCCGGCCACCCGCTACACGCTCAATGCACCGCATCGAACTCATCCCTGGAGAAGCCCCAAGCATTGTTCCAAGGTACCGGCGACCCCCTCAACTTGAGGAGGAAACTGAGCGGCAAGAAGATGAATTGTTAAGAAAAGGCAAGGTTCAACCGTCAACTAGCGCGTTTGGACATAACCCGGTGTCGGCAAAGAAGAAAGACGGAAGGTGAAGCATGTGCATCGACTTCAAACCACTCAACAAAATCACGATGAAACAGAAGTTCCCGATGCCCAGGATCGACGAATGTCTGGATCGTTTGCAGGGTTCCGCAGTATATTCATCATTTGGCTTTGCTGAGGCGCTTTTGCAGATCCCAATACATCCCAGATGACAGGCACAATACTGCTTTTCATACCCGTACACATATACTAGAGTATACACGTATGCCCTTTGGACTCGTGAATGCACCTGCCGACCTGCAGCGACAGGTCAATCAGGACTTTCTAAGACCAATCCATGAAGGATGGATGATAATACACATGGATGATGCGCTTGTGTTCAGCCGCAACGTGCAAGATCGCTTACTGCATTTGCGGCGTGCTCTGCAACTGCTTCGCGAGAAGCAGTGGTTTGTAAAAGCACAGAAGTGTTCGTTTTTCATGCAAACAATCAGCTTCTTAGGTCTTCGTGTTTCTGCAGCAGGAGTTGAACCGGACCCAGCGAAGATAGAGGCTATTCGCACATGGCCCCTACCTCTGTACACCAGGACGGACGTGCAGAAGTTTGTCAGCCTCGCTTCCTACTATCGCAACTTCATTCCTGGATTCGCTCGTATTGTTGCCCCTCTAACGGATCTACTTAAAAAGGACAAGTAACTTGTTTGGATGGAGAGTGAAGATGAAGCCGCAAGAAGCCTCCTCCAACACCTCATATCGTTCCGGGTGCTTGGCGCTCCCTGATTTCGACAAACCCTTTTTCCCAACAACCGATGCTAGTGACGCAGCAGTAGGGGTAATGCTTTGTCAGCAGGCTACAGACTCGAAAAAACACCCAAATAATCTCCTGCTACTCACACCGCTTCACGGAAAGGGAGCAGAAGTATCCGGTACCTGAAAAGGAACTCTATGCGGTCTGGTGGGGGGTAAAAAAGTGTCGGCATTACTTATACTGTAGGCATTTCACCATTCAAACTGATCATCAATCTCTAACGCATCTCACGAAGAGTTTTCAGGGCTATGATAATGAAAGAGTTGTCAGGTGGCTTTGCCGGGTGGCGCAGTACGATTTCACTGTCAAGTATATCAAGGGTATCACCAATGTGGTCGCCGACGCCCTCTCACGACGTCCCCCAGGTCAGACACTGTGTTCTGCAATCACTCTGATATGCGAAGACTCTCGTTTTCGTTCTAAATTGCGTTCTTCTTACTTATTAGATTCTCATACAGCCGCAGTTCTCGCTAAACTCAACAACGGACGACGGGTGAAGCACTACAGCACGGATGGCAATCTCTTGTGGTACCAGACGAAGCGTGGACTCCGTCGGTTAGACGTTCCTGCATTGCTTCTCACAGACGTTTTGAGGAAAATGCATGATCATGCTTTAGCCGGCCATGGTAGAGTAAATACAACAGTAGAACGAGTGGCAAGGACCTTTTGGTGGCCTACGATGCGCCCCTCAGCGGAGGAATACGTCGTCACTTGCCCGGAGTGTCAGCTGCATAAGCCGCGGAACACCCTCAAACCCGGCCTCCTTCAGAGTCTTCCGATATGCGAACGGATATGGGCGGATATCTCAATGGATTTCATAGTAGGCTTACCTTCAGTAAGGAGCTGCGATAGTATCTACGTGGTTGTTGACAGACTCAGCAAGTATGCCCACTTCATTCCCTGTTCAAGCTCGATTACCGCTGAGGGAGTAGCGCAGTTATTCATTAATAACGTGTGGAAGCTCCACGGTTTTCCAAAAAGTATCATAACTGACAGAGATCCGATGTTTGTCAGCGCATTCTGGCAAGAACTTATGAAACAAATCAACGTAGACCACAGCATGACCACCGCGAACCATCTGGAAGCAGACGGCCAAACGGAACGCACCAGCTGCACGCTGGCTCAGTCTTTAAGGCTCTACACTCAGCAGAATCCAACAAAGCGGCTTGATTTCCTTCCTTCTGCAGAATGGGTTTATAGTACAACGGTACACTTTTCTATCCGTTGTTCTCCGGCATCTCTCGTTTACAGCGAAATGCCGTTGGCTGACCCGGTCTTGGAGCTGGCGGTCGGCAGCCAACCCCGTATAAATGCGGCGTCAGACTTTCGCATACAGCTAGCAGCAGCACGGGAATGTATGAGGAAAACGCAGGAACGCTAGGCTAGAAATTACGACAAACGACGTTCCGCTATCACTTTCAACCCAGGGGACCTGGTTCTTCTCGATTCGCACGCCCTCCGTAGCGCGCACGGGGGCGAGCAGCCAAGGACCTTTGATATTCGCTGGGTAGGACCGTTCGCGATCCGTTCTCGTGTCAATGCATTGGCTTATATAGTGTATTTACCACCAAACTGGAGATGCCATCATACGGTAAATGTTGGTTTTCTAAAGAAGTCTCGGGAATCCCCAAAGTATCCTCGTACCGGAGACGGAGATCCTCAATGCTCGTTTAAAAACGTGCAGAGGTCAGGAAAAACGGGAATATTTAGTTCGGTGGGCAGGCGGGAAGCACACATAATGGGTCTCTGAGGAGCAACTGCGTAAGTCTATGCCAACGGACTATCTGCAGGCCCTCCTCAGATCAACAGCAGTCCCAGCAGGCACGGAGGAGCGTCCTACAGCTTAGCTCCGGTTTATTTTTCTCTACATTGCTTCCCCTACTGCTACAAAAAGAGAAAACTTGGTTGCCTCTCCTTCCCTACGTGGTTTCTTGCACTATGTTCCCCTCTATGTTGATATACTTGCCTCCCCCCTCATCTCTAGCTAGTTCGGTGCCGCTGCTGACACCCTCTTCATTTTTCATGTTTTGGAACTGGGCCCCGCATTTGGGGCTGTGGCCACCCACCGGCCACGTGCCCGGTGGGCAGGCTCACTTGGGCCGGCTCAACACGAGATACGCACAATTTATATCATACGAACACAAAACGGCTTCGGAATCCCCCCCTTTGCCCGAGGAAGCCGTTTGGGACCAGTCGCTATGCCACTGGGCCGCCAGCGGCTCGAGCTGGGAGTCGTTGCTGCAGGGCGGTTCGCGTAGGGCGCCCCTAGGCGCTCCCTGCCATTCCCATATTTCTTGTGTTTTTTATTTTCTATAATGCCCCCCCTTTGTGCACACGAGGGTGTGTATCCTCTGCAGGCGAGGGGGGGCAGATGTAGCATGCCGTACGTCCAGTTGAGACGCGCCCTATGTGCAGTTGAGACATGCACAACGACTGGTGAGCAGATTACCTACTAACGGCGAAGGATGTCTTCAACAAGTGCCTATTGAGTTAGTACATGCAGCAAAAGGGGGCTTGGATGTGTCTAGACATGGGGCTGCCGTGCAGCACGAGTTGCAGCGAGGTGCGCTGCAACATATGCCGGGCTGCCCCAACTCCCCGTGTTTACGCAGCGGAGCGGCAGCGCTATGGCTGCCTAAGGTCTGGGAAAGGAGGTCAGCTGCCTTTACGGACTCTTTTCCTATAAGTGTTTAGCTTTTTCGCAGCTCACGATAGTCCTTTGATAAGATCAAGGACTCTCGTTACAGAGCTGGGACACCCCGGCATATGTTGCAGCGCACCTCGCTGCAACTCGTGCTGCACGGCAGCCCCATCTCTAGTAGGCACATCCAATCCCCCTTTTGCTGCATGTACTAACTCAGTAGGCAATTGTTTTAGACATCCTTCTCCGTCAGTAGGTTGTCTGCGCACCAGCCGGTGTACACGTCTCAACTGCACGTAGGACACGCCTCAATTGCATGTACGGCATGCTACACATGTACTATCTCAATAGGCAGTTGTTAAACACTTCCTTCTCCGTCAGTAGGTAGTCTGCGCACCAGCCGGTGTACACGTCTCAACTGCACGTAGGACACGCCTCAGTTGCATGTTGGGCATGCTACACATGTACTATCTCAATAGGCAGTTGTTGAACACTTCCTTCTCCGTCAGTAGGTAGTCTGCGCACCAGCCGGTGTACACGTCTCAACTGCACGTAGGGCACATCTCATTTACACGTAGGGCATGCTACACCCGTGGTGCCTGTATTCCTACAACACTACTACTTGCGCGGATGCTGGCTACTGACGGTCAAGCAGCTGCTTAATAAATGCCTGTCGCGTCGGTGCATGCACCAGAAAGGTGCATAAGTGTGCTTGCATGTGGGGTTTCCTCAAAGAAACAGCTGCAGCAAGGATTGATGCAGCTCAAGGCAGACTCCCGACTCCCTCACAAAGGCAGGGTCCTTGTTCTGACGTTCCCAATGCGCATCAATACAGGTGGAAATGCCAGACTCCTTAGAGGAGATCATATCTTTAGTGTTTTGAAGCTTTTGACGCTCACGACTGTCTTCGGCTAAGGTCGACGACTAGCGTTCAACCGGCAGTTACAACAGAGGATTGATGTTCGTATACCTAAAATATTGGAAACTTACTCCAAATAGAGCGCAAAATAATAGTTCAGTGGTATTTAGTGGCCGTTTGGCAGAGAACGCCTCCGGTTTCTTGCAACCCCACCTGTCCCGAGAATGTATCCCTCTAGCGTTCCCGGGAGTACATGGGGAGAAGTCTGTGGTCTAGATCTTGCACGATTTTGTGTTTTTAACGGATGTGGGAATTTGCATTTTTGCATCTGTAGCTTTTTCATCCAGTTATTCTGAGAAAAGGGCGCAAATTACGCAGACGGACTGTAGGGCTAGTCGGATGCCACTTTCGCGGCCAGCATGTCTCCACCGCTTCCACGGGTGCGGGTAGGCTAACGTTCCTTCGGTCTTCCGCTTGGCCGATAAGAGGAACCAGTCTTTCTTCTTCATAGTTAGACCTTTGGACAGCGTTTTAGAGAACGTTGTTCCCCGCTTTGTGCTCGAGCTTTATGAACGACAAAAGCAGAGCACTGCATCTCGGAAGTTGCGGTTGGGCTTGCATCCGACCCTACCCCGGACATTCATGAGCTAATCTTCCGTATTTCTTGCAAAATACTCGCATCCACAAGAATTAAAAGAAGAGTTTTTACTCCTCTTCGCCAAAATTTTCGCCTCCACCCACGGTTCACCGTGGAGCCGCAAGCTCTTCAAGCCAGTTTTCCAGGGGCCCCATGGAGCCGTCTGGGGGGACGCCGCTACCTGATGTAGCGTCACAGGATGTGGCTAGCCAAGCGAACCCAACAGGGGAGTCGGAAGCTGCAATATCGGCTCCACCACAACCGGGTGATCCTCCTGTCAAGAGGAAATCTGCAGGGAAGATGTTGGGGCTTGCTGGAATCATCGCCGTTCTTGGAGCGGCCATGGCGATGAGCCCTGCACTCATTGGAGGTGGTGAGAAGGCAGTTGAACCGCCTCCGGCTCCGCCTCTTCCCGGTAAGCAGGGGCCACGTTCAGCAGAATTTACCCCCCCGCCGGTCCCCTCTCCCCCCGCACTGTGAGCTGCGCGGACACCAGTTACTTTGAAGGCACCTGCACTGTTGCCGTTGTTGTG
>CAJFCY010000258.1:0-19974 GCA_904066265.1 Eimeria zaria | reverse complement strand
TTGTTTTTTTTAGGGATCGGTGCGTCCCGGGTCCAACACACTGCATTTCGTCGGCAGCTTCAGATGTGGTTAAGGTATAGTATATATTCCTGTGCATTTCTGTTTCCTGATTTCTGGTGTGCCATCTATTTCATTTTCTTCTTTTCTGCTATGACCTTTGATTTTTTTTGCAGGTCCCGATCTCTGCTGTCGCGAAGCATCTTTGTGGAATCTGTTGTTGGAGCCGAATGTGAAGGGAGTGGGGATAGACATAAACTTGCCTCCTTCAAAAGCTCCCCCTGTACCTGGTCCCACCGCCTCACAGGAGGGGCCACCGGGTGCCCTTATGACACCGGAAATACCCTCTAATATATACTTTTCCACTGACGCGAGAAGGATTTTCGGGGAGATGCTATGGGCAGAACGCATGCAGACCGGGGCTGCTGGAGTGGACGCTTTAATTCATTTTTCCACTTTTGACTGGCGACTCTGTGGGGAACATATTGGTCACCCGCTCTCTAGCACGTGGGAAGCCGTCGTAGATCTCAGGTGGGGTGGTAATGCGTAGGATTGAGGGTTTTTTCCTCCTAGCTATACATACATGGACCCACGCGCACGCGGCACACTTTAGAATGCAGCATGCCCTGCAAAAGATGCAAGACACAAGACACACTGACACGAACACACACACAAGCCGCATGCAGGCAAGGACAGAAATTGTGTTAGACGAAGCGAGATCTTTCTGTTCGAAAGAACAGGAACCAGGGACGTGCATATCATGTTGTGTACGCTCCCAACATGCAAACGAAGGCATCTTAAACAACATCATGTGCACTTCGCGTCCGTGCTCTTTCCTCTCTTCGTGTTTCTTTGCACATATATATATATATATATATGTTATATGTAATATGTGCATATATATGTGTGAATATTTTATGGTGTGCATGAAGTTCTGTGTTGAGGGTTCATAAGCTGAATTGAAGGGATCTGGTTCCAGACTTTTCTGTTGCTGTTTTGTCAGCACGAAAGAGTCTGGTTTGTGGCACAGAGAGATGTATGACTGCTGCAAGTACAGTGAACTTAAATCTTAAAACCCCAAACAACAAGCCAGCGCGAGCGCACTTGCCTCGTGTGCACAGCTCGGAGTGTATGGTGGTGCCTCCGCCAATGTGGAGGAGCCTGAGAGCGTGGCTGCCGTTGGACATAGAGCACGAACTATGCAAAGATCCGGAGTCAGAAGAAGACAATATAAACGCTCATGTTTCTCGCCCTGTGACCCTGACAGACGACACGGGCAAGCGGACGTACAGGCGCACCTGCCCTTTGTTGCAGCGCCTCAACGTGCGTCCCCTTCCTTCTCTCTCTTTCGCTCTCTCCCAGACTTCCCCTGACACACCGCGCCTTCAACTTCCTCTAGAACGTCTCGTTGTCCATGAACCGGATGTCGGAGAAGTCCTTTGCGTCGTGCCGCAGCCCTTTTTGTCTATGGGCGCCGATCAGTGGCGGCAGATCCGCTTCGGCACGAGGGGTTCGTTTGCCTCTCACCCTTTCAAGAAAAACACAGCTAAACTAAACAACAAGGACGAATGCGATGGTTTCGGATGCTCGCTACCAAAATGCATTTCACACCGCCATATGGCAGCCTCTGCTTTAGTGGCAGCAGCGCATATACTTGCAGTTTTTCCGTGTGTTTTGTATTTTCGTTTCTGCAGTTCTGTCTGCTTTTAAAGTGGTAATGGACAGGGATAACTGGCGCGTAGGGCTGCAAGAAAAGTCTCCAGCACCTAATAACGACTCCGCCTGCGCCATACGGGCGGAGTGCATGTCCGTGAAAGCCAACCGAGCCTTTAACGTTTGAGGAAGCTGACACAGAGGGACGGAGGGTAGCTTGTATATACTATATGCCTCTCTGGCGAAGTGTTCTGTCATTGCTCTCCCCGTTAAATTGTTTCTTCTAGGGAGGACATGTCTGGGCAAACATTGTGTTTTCGTTGTTTGCACGCAGTGGCGAACAAATGTACGTACCTTACACAAACCGTTGCGCTGATCCTGACTGCAGCGTCAAGATTCTCTTCGAGCTGAATCAGGACACAAAGTGAGCTGAATAGTACCCGCAGGCCTTAGTGCCGTGCCTCTTACGGCAAGCGAATACATCATTCAATTATCCAAGTTGGCTGTAATCTGTGCTTCATTGCGGTGTTTGTTTCGTTGGGTAGCCATCACAGCAGCAGTTCCGGATATGTATAAGCAGTTAGACAATCCCTCATCAGCAAAGAAGTGAAGCGCTCGATTTACTTCCCACGGAAACACCTTTCGCCTTTTGCATCAGCTCAGAACACTGACAAGAAGTAGTTTCGGTAGACTGCGCAATTCCTTTTCGTCTCTGTATATACATACGCTCGTATGGGTGCTACGCAGAGTATGTGAACTGGCGTGGTGGGTGCCCGGTGCGGTAGTGACCGCAGTTGCGGCTCTCGTGGCTCTCGAGCTGTTTGTTCTGCATCTTCGCCAGAAGGTAGTGGCCGAGGCTTCCTCAGGGAGACAGTGACGACCTCAAAGGTGCCAAATAGGGCCTGGCGCTCGACGAGGCAGGCGCATCAACCAACTCTTCTGTCTGTTTATGGGGCTGTCTGCACAAATTTGGGTAATGCAGCCAATTCATTTTTGACTAAGCCGTCACAGGCATAATGGACGTTTGAGCTTTTCTATGAAGTGCACTCGCTGAGCGAGAAAAGCAAAGAATTAGTCTGCCCTTATATTTTTGGTTGTTGGCACTAATAATATATGCCTAGGTTCTGTCGCGTTGCCGCTTGATGACAGTGAGGAGCCCACCAGGCTGCCACTCCTCTTGGCGTGTTTTGCAAAAATGCACGCGTTCAATGAACTAAGCAAAAAGGAACCCTGCCCCTAGATTGCTTTGTTTCTGAGACGATGAATCTCCATTTAGGAGTTTTTGTAAATTAGCGACTCCAGAGAGGCACACAGCTGCCTATGTTGGTTCTCTGGTCACCTGCATAGCAATGCTGTTAATCCATTCACAATCTCATGCGCACCGTCACCAAGGCCCCGTTGTGAAAGCAGCACCGGTCACGATGCTGATTGCCTTAGTCTACTACTGAAGCAGGCTGCTACGTAGAATTAAGGCGGGATAACTAGGGAGAGGAAATGCAGTTGATCGTCTTGCCTGACGTTGACGAAACGAGGGTATCCGCGGGCATGGTTCGTGGCCATAGGAATTCGTTTTGACCATCCGATAGACAAACTTGATTGCAAGAATACACCGTACCAAAACTAGCGCTTCAGGTCGGCTATGTATAGATAAACGCTGACAAGGTCTTGCGATGCAGTGTGGGAGGTGCTCTGTAGACGATTCTCATGTTCGCCTTGACTCCGTAAATGTTCGAAAACGAATACCTACGGGGTTATGTTTTTACATGGGAAGGGGCCATGTGTTAAACAACTCACTTTGAACATCCCACTCTTTATTTTGAAACGAGTTAGTGAAAATTGTATGCATGTGGGCTACCAGATCGAGGAAGGAAACTTTAGCGCTTCTCAGCTTGGATGGCTTGGCGTCTTAAAGTAAACTATGAAATCCTTTTTTGCAAAGGCAAATAAGTGAATTCTAGCCCTAAATGCTTCGGTACTACAGGAAAGCTTTACGATCCGCGTTCAATGGCTGTAGTACAAACTAACGGCAGAGGCTAAGTGTATACGTTGCGGCCCACGTGCCAAGGCTTAGTCATTTGCGAGCAAATCGTACTATGCTGGAACACGACACAAATTACCGAAGCTGAATGAGAACGTGAATACCCATTTTACATCGTCTGGTGAATGGCGCGCAGCAACAGGTAACATGCTTCTGTCAGATTTGTGCGGATTTATGCGCAACGCCGGGTTATTACAGGTAAGCGTAGGACTGAATGCTCTATGCGTACCGAGAGAATGCTGGTTTTGGGCAATCGAATTACAGGATGTGCAATAACAGGATATCACGCGAGGCCACAGAGACCCTCAAATTTCTTAAAATCTCAGCTTGCGTTTTCACTTCTGCTTCAGTTTGAGACACCGTGTTCTCGCACGCCTCATAAGTGCCATAATAAGTATGTTCTTCACTAACGACTCGCCGACTACTAGGGCACTGTGCGCGGTCTAACCAGAACGGCTTTGATAACGTGATTCACGTTAAAAACCTTATACATGTCACGGGAAATTACTAGCTTCCTCTAGGGCGTGAGAACAGTGAGTTTTAGAATGATGTTAAGGTGAAAACGCACGTGATTATAGGAAGAATGTACTGATTTCTTCACTTAGTGGCATCAGTACATGAGTCAAAATCACGCATCCATCATTAAATCGAGGAACTAAAGGGTAGGACAGGCAATGACGGGCGGCCTTCTCTGCCTTCTCTGCTACAATTGGCGGGCAGGATGCCCTCGACATTCGGGAAAAATAGCTAGTTCGGTATTAACATCTACGAACGAAGATTCCGTTTCTCTCACGTTAACAAGCTCCAGCCTTGTTTGAAGGCGTGCATACGTAAAGCTGCAGTCGGGGCACGTGGGCCACGTACGAATCTGATGCCATCCAGGTTCGTCTGCCACCACACGGCAGAAAATATTGTTTGAGGCACTGTTTAGTACTGCATACAGCATTCGCCCAGTACCAGCAGTGTAAGGAAAGCGAATTTAATTTGCATGCTAACTGACGAGGCAACTTGAGCCACATTATCGCTACCTGAGGGCTTGGGATGCAGATCTGTCGACATGTTGACAAATTAAACGTTAATTCCACTTTGCTCAGCTCTCCCGTGCTCTTCCATACAAGGTCGCTGATTGTGCGTGAATGGTCGGTAGGAGAGATGGATAGTGCCTATATAAGGGATATAGTTGAAGCCCGCCGACGTGGGAGCTATGACAGAGCCAACAAGTGCGACGTTGAAGGGCGCCCAAATATATTTACCATGCTTGAAGCATTGCGACAGAGTCTATGGCGGTATATTCAATTTGTCCTGTATTGCCAACCTTACACATGAGAGAAAAACGAATGTCAATATTGTCACAAACGCATCCGACGCCAGCAAGCCATACTGCAGATTACAAGCTGGCACAGAGGAGAGTGGCACCTCTAAAACGGAAGGGAAAACATTGGCTGCAGCTTGTAGCATGCTTTCCTGTAGTCGAGAGGTGCACTCCGTGCACGGCCAAACAGTTGAGACGTTCAGACGTGCGCTTCAGACGTGTACACAGACTGGCGAGTAGACTACCTACCAGCGGAGAATGATGTGTTAAACAATTGCCAATTGAGTTAATACATGCAGCAAAAAGGGGGCATAAATGTGCCTACATTTGGGGCTGCCGTGCAGCAAGAATTGCAGCAAGGTGCGCTGCAACACATGCCAATTTGCCCCACCTCCCCATGCGTAGGCAGCCGAGCGGCAGCGCTATGGTTGCCTATGCTCTGGGGAAGGAGGTCAGCTGCTTTTACGGACTCTTTTCGTGGCTTTTTCGCACCTCGCCGTAGTCCTTTGATAAGATATAGGGCTCCCGTTACACTTGGTAGCACCGCATGGTTCTCCGCGAAGGGTAAGCACACCGATCCCCACCGCTTTTGCCAGACAGTTCAAAGGGTAGCAGTAACTAGTAGAAAAAGAAAAACTAATAAGTAAAGAGAAGAAAAAAACAAGCAAGCATTTTGCTCACTCGTTGTTTTAAGCATACCCCTTTTCTCGTTACAATTATGGAGATAGATCACGGTCTGCCCTCGTGCTGGGAGGCTACAGACGAATGGAAATGCAGCACAGCAGAAACGAACCACCTTTCTGCACCTCGTCCAGAGGAAAGTTCATTCTCAACAAAATCACTTCATAAAGGATGCCTCCGGCTCTGCTGGCTGGCCATCCAAATACGATGGACGCCGCGGTGCAGATGAAGTGGAGGACTTCCTATCTTCCCTGGATTGGTATCTGCGTCTCCAAAACGCACCTGAAGAATTACAACTAGTATTGGCATCTTCTTTATTAGAGGGGGACGCACGACGATGATGGCTCCACCTAACCAAAGGTTCCAACTTCCCGGAGCATATAAGGACCATGGAGGGTTTGCGCAAGGAGTTACGATGCAGGTTTATTCCCAGGTCTGCAAGGGAACAAGCTCAAGCGGAACTGACAAAACTGAAGCAGGGAACGTTGTCGATAGAACGGTATATTGAGAAATATGAGAAACTGGTGAACAGAAGCCCAGCGGTGGACCAGGAGCTTCTGTATAATTGGTCCATCGCAGGGCTATCTCCAGGAGAGAGGCAATCCGTAACCGGTTGGGCCGCAGAGAGGGAACTCCAAGGCGTAAAGGTTGAACTTGCCCAGATGATGGAATATCTTCGCACAAAAGAAAGAAAAAATGCAACTTCAGCAGCTCTAGCAGCGAAGGGAGAAAGCGTGTTTAGAAACGATTCGGATTTGGAGCCCATGGATACTGGGGCTGTGAACGCTACACCAGCTTTGAAGGGGACCAGAAGCAGCAACCGACGTCAGCCAATGAATTCCGCACCCAAAAAGCCGGGAAGGCGTACTGAGCAGCGCATATGCTTCTTTTGCGAAGGACAATGTCATATATTTCGCGACTGCAGGCAAATGAACAGTGCAAAAGAGTTGGAGAAACAGGACTTTGAGCAGCGCCGCCAAGGGAGCAAACAGGGGGAACAGGGAAACGCTCGGGCCCCCGCACAACGTGCGGCGCAGGGATGGGGCCTCAAGAGGTGACTGCCGCACCTGCAGACCCCCCTCGGGTCAATTCAGTGCTTATACAAGTTTGTATTAACGGTCAGGAGCTGCTTGCGCTACTTGACACGGGATGCGAAGTGGAAATTCTATCGGAAGCAACTGCTCGGAGGTGCAGTCTGACTGTTCACTCGTTGGCGCAGTCTCTGCGACTACGTTTCGCGGATGGCAGGCAAGACAGCAGAATCGGCAAAACAATGAGTGTAAAATGTGACCTTAAATCTGGAAGGGGTCACATTTCCATGATACGGGACTTCTATGTTGGACCAGCTCACCACGAAATGATCCTAGGTATGCCGTGGGTTACCCAGTGGAGGGCGCGCATGCGCCCCCCTGATGACACTGTCGAGGCCTACATGCCAGGAAGTACTGAGAGAGTGCACCTCTCAGCACTTCCTAAGGCCTTTACGTCCTCAACTGTGCAAGGAGTCGAGGCAGTGTCTCACGGAAAGGGGAGCAATGAGGCTCCAACGCAGCGCAGAAGCGCTGCAGGATGTGATGGAGAAATGCATGCAATCCGTCGTGATGGTCTTAGCAAGACCGCAGTTTTGGGGGATTCGATCCAGTTAACACCCGCGGAGCAGCGGAAGTGGGCATAATTGAAGGAAGAGTTCTCAGATGTACTAAATATCAAAGAGTTACCGGCGGGCCGGCCACCCGCTACACGCTCAATGCACCGCATCGAACTCATCCCTGGAGCAGCCCCAAGCTTTGTTCCAAGGTACCGGCGACCCCCTCAACTTTAGGAGGAAATTGAGCGGCAAGCAGATGAATTGTTAAGAAAAGGCAATGTTCAACCATCAACTAGTGCGCTTGGACATAACCCGGTGTTGGCAAAGAAAAAGGACGGAAGGTGGCGCATGTGCGTTGCCTTCAAGCCACTCAACAAAATCAGGGTGAAACAGAAGTTCCCGATGCCCAGGATCGAGGAACTTCTCGATCGTTTGCAGGGTTCCGCAGTATATTCATCATTTAATTTCGCTGAGGCGTTTTTGCCGATTCCAATACATCCAGATGACAGGCACAAGACTGCGTTTCATACCTGTACACGTAAACTAGAGTGTACATGTATGCCCTTTGGACTAGTGAACGCACCTGCCGAACTGTAGCGACAGGTCAATCATGACTTTCTGGGACCAATCTATGAATGATGGATGATAATATACATGGATGATGTGCTTGTGTTCAGCCGCAACGTGCAAGGGCACTTACAGCATTTGCGTCGTGCTCTGCAACTGCTTCGCGAGAAGCAGTGGTTTGTGGAAGCAGAGAAGTGTTCGTTTTTCATGCAAACAATCAGATTCTTAGGTTTTCGTGTTTCTGCAGCAGGAGTTGAACCGGACCCAGCGAAGATAGAGGCGATTCGCACGTGCCTCCTGCCTCTGTACACCAGGACGGACGTACAGAAGTTTCTTGGCCTCGCCTACTACTATCGCAACTTCATTCCGGGATTCGCTCGTATTGCTGCCCCTCTAACGGATCTACTTAAAAAGGACAAGCAACTTGTTTGGACGGAGAGTGAAGATGAAGCCGCAAGAAGCCTCATCCAACACCTCACATCGTTCCCGGTGCTGGCGCTCCCTGATTTCGACAAACCTTTTTTCCTAACAACCGATACCAATGACGCAGCAGTAGCGGTAATACTTTCTCAGCAGGCTATAGACTCGAAAAAACACCAAATAATCGCCTGCTACTCACATCGCTTCACGGAAGGGGAGCAGAAGTATCCAGTACGTGAAAAGGAACTCTACGCGGTCTGGTGGGAGGTAAAAAAGTGTCAGCATTACTTATACGGTAGGCATTTCACCATTCAAACCGATGGCCAATCTCTAACGTACCTCACGAAGAGTTTTCAGGACTATGATAATGAAAGAGTTGTCAGGTGACTTTGCCGGCTGGCGCAGTACAATTTCATTGTCAAGTATATCAAGGGTATCACCAATGTGATCTCCGACACCCTCTCACGACGTCTCCCAGGTCAGACACTGTGTTCTGCAACCATTCTTATATGCGAAGACTCTCGTTTTCTTTCTAAATTGCGTTCTTCTTACTCATTAATTCCTCATGCAGCCGCAGTTCTCGCTAAACTCAACAACGGACGACGGGTGAAGCACTACACCACGGACAACAATCTCTTGTGGTACCAGACGAAGCAGGGACTCCGTCAGTTATACGTTCCTGCATCGCTTCGCACAGACATTTTGAGGAAAATGCATGATAATGCTTTTAGCGGGCCATGGTGGAGTAAATACGACAGTAGAGCGAGTGGCAGAAAACTTTTGGTGGCCTAGGGTGAGCCTCTCAGCGGAGGAATACGTCCTCACTTGCCCGGAGTGTCAGCAGCCTAAGCCGCGGAACACCCTCAAATCCAGCCTCTTTCAGAGTCTTCCTGTCCCCGAACGGATCTGGAAGGATGTCTCAATGGATTTCATAGTAGGTTTACCATCAGTGAAAGGCTGCGATAGTATCTGCGTGGTTGTGGACAGACTCAGCAAGTATGCCCAATTCATTCCATGTTCAAGCTCGGTTACCGCTGAGGGAGTAGCGCAGTTATTCATTAATAACTCGTGGAAGCTCTACGGTCTCCGCAAAAGTATCGTAGCTGACAGAGATCCGAAGTTTGTCAGCGCATTCTGGCAAGAACTTATGAAACAACTCAGCATAGACCACAACATGACCACCGCGAACCATCCGGAAGCAGACGGGCAAACAGAATGCAGCAACCGCACAGTGGCTCAGTATTTACGGCTCTACACTCAGCAGAACCAAACAAAGTGGCTTGATTTACTTCCTTGTGCAGAATGGGCTTATAATACAACGGTGCACTCTTCTATCCGTTGTTCTCCGGCATCTCTCGTTTACACGGAATCGCCGTTGGCTGATCCGGTTTTGGACCTGGCGGTCGGCAGCCAGCCCCGTATAAATGCGGCCTCAGAGTTTCGCACACAGCTAGCAGCAGCACGGGAATGTATGAGGAAAGCACAGGATCGCCAGGCTAGAAAATACGACAAACGACGTTCCGCTATCACTTTCAACCGAGGCGACCTGGTGCTTCTCAATTCGCATGCCCTCCGTAGCGCGCAGGGGGGCGAGCAGCCGAGGAAGTTTGCTATGCGATGGGTAGGAGCGTTCGCGGTCCGTTCTCGTGTCAATGCACTGGCTTATATTGTGGATTTACCACCAAACTGGAGATGTCATCATACGATAAATGTTCGTTTCCTAAAGAAGTTTCGAGAATCCCCAAAATATCCTCGTACCCTTCGCACTCAACAAAAGGAGCGTCTCAGGGAGAGAGAGCTGCTGGAGGAGACGGAGATCCTCGACACCCATTTAACAACGCGCAGAGGTCAGGAAAAACGGGAATATTTAGTTCGATGGGCAGGTGGAAAGCTTACAGAATGGGTCTCTGAGGAGCAACTCCGCAAGTCTATACGTCCGGACTATCTGCAGGCGCTCCGCAGTTCAACAGCAGCCCAAGCAATCACGGACGTGCGGCCTACAGCTTAGATCTGGTTTATTTTTCTCTAAACTGTTTACTCTTCCCTACTAAGAGAAACTCATTGTTCGGCTGTCTTCCCCTACGTCGTTTCTTGCTGTAATTTTCCCTCTAGGGTGATCTATGTGCCCCCGCTTCCTCTATAGCACGCTTGGCGCCGCAGCAGAGACCCTCTTTATTCGTCATGGCTTGGGGCAGGGCCCCGCATTTGGGGCTGCTGCCGACCGCTGTCAACGTCCCCGGTGGGCAGGCCCATTTGGGGCGCCTCATCACGAAATGTCCATTGCTCATGATAACAGGAAATAACAAGGCGTCTGAATCCCCCCGTCCGCTCGAGGCTGCCGTTTCCGAGCACTTGCCACGCCACTGGACCGACAGCGACCCGAGACGGGTGTCATTACGGCGGTGTTTTTGACGTAGAGCGCCCCCAGGTGTTCGCCGCCATTCCCATCTTTTTTATTGCTTATTTTTCTTTTCCACCCACCTCAGTGCACACAAGGGGGGGGGCACATGTAGCATGCGCTACGTGAAGTTGAGACGCACCCTACGTGCAGTTGAGACGTGTACACTGACTGGTGAGCAGACTACCTACTAACGGAGAAGGAAGTGTTAAACAATTGCCAATTGAGTTAGTACTTGCACCAAAAGGGGGCTTGGATGCGCCTAGATATGGGGCTGCCGTGCAGCATGAGTTGCAGCGAGGTGCGCTGCAACACATGCCAATTTGCCCCACCTTCCCATGCGTAGGCAGCCGAGCGGCAGCGCTATGGTTGCCTACGCTCTGGGGGGAGGTCAGCTGCTTTTACGGACTCTTTTCTTATAAGTAATTGGCTTTTTCGCAGCTCGCGATACTCCTTTGATAAGACCAAGGACTCGTTACAACGCGGGAAGGAAACGTGATGCGAAGTCCGTCCCACTACTTGATTGAAAGATCTCTATGGCTTCAACAATACAGAAAACTCCTTTTCGAAGAAGAAAATAAGTACGTTTTACTGTTGAGGCCATTTATGTAAGGAGCGTGAACCGGGAAGGTCCAAAAGCTTTCGGTCTCTACGGTATTCGACAGCAGCATGTTATTTCAACTTTGTAGCATGATCTTCCGAAGCTAATCCAAGTATTTCCACTTGAGGGTAATCTGGCCAATGAAACCTAAGCAAACACTCAATAATTTTGTACAGCTTTGCCGCATGCATCAGAAGGTGGCTCGTGTGGCAACGGTTCATGGCCTTTGCTGCAGAGAGTTGCGACTTGCAGTACAATCAAAGACTTACGATAGAACTTTTCCCAACGCATGTGACTTCCTCTTTAACCCATAAGTGTCTTGTGCGCTGCGGCCTAACGGTCTGAGGCTGCGGCGAAGAGGAGGCCAACTGCCATGAGCTGCAACACACCTTGCTGCAACTAGTGGTGCAAGGCAACCCGAGATGTAACGACAGTCAAGCCCCCTATGGTGCATGCACTAACACTGTGGAGAAGTGCTAAACACTCACTTTGACTCGAAGACAACTTCGCGCACGGATTAACACGTACCAGCTTCAAATAGACTTCAGTGCAAACTCACACCTTGAGAATCTCACACTTTGTATCACCTATAGGCTACAACTTATTTTGAGTGCAAGCTGTTACTCTTACGAAAAACGTACTACATAATTGACTTCAATAGTTCGACTTGTATCGCCATATCTACAGAACCAACCCCATGACACCCGCTCGCAGTTGCGGACAAACCAACCACCAAATTGCACAAATTTCCACTCCCGGGCGCTATACCTGGCAGTTGTACAGGAATAAAATACGTTTGCGAAGAAATCAGTTCACCCTCCGTGCCGTTTTTTTATTTGCAATTCGGGTGTGCTCTACAAGCACCAGCTAAACTTCCATGGACAGTAACGGCCCTTAGTTCCAGAGGCTCCATGATATTCGGGAAAGTCTTCCCGCAGCAGAACTATTTACTTCAGGTGTTTTTCAAGTGAGCGAACATATAAAGAGAAGAGGCGCATGAATAGCATGGATAATCTACTTATACCAGGTACTGGACCGTTGTCGGAATACAAAGTTGTGGGCAACGACAGGCTAAAAAGCTGCAGAGCGATAACAAACTAAAAACCGTATAGAGAAGGCAAAGTAAAGCGGAATGGAATGCAAACGTGCCTTTGATAGACGGTTGAATCAAAATTTCAATTCAAGGCGAGACGCGCCGGGCAGTTGGAACGGGTCACCAGCGGGACTGCAATGTATGCCCATTATTTCGGGTGAAGGATTCTCTGAAATTTCCAGCATGCAAAACGCATTACCATACACATGTTTCATTTTATCAGCAGAATTTTCATGAAGAAGACAGGTCGTTGCAGCTTAGCATTTCGCTCACAGCGGAGTCGTGGGCCAGGTAACCAGTTTTCCGATAGGTCGCGCAGCTGCATGACCCCACACAACCCTCCCCGCAACTCCCAGTCACAGCCGCCTGAACCGAGACACAGAGCCATCATATGGTTATAAAGTTGGTTTTTTCCTCGAGGAAATTCCGTTGTTGAAGACATTTTTTTTCCAACTGTGTACAGGTCTCGGTCATAGCCCAAAGTTCGGTCACGCACAGCGAAGATGAGGTTGCACTCGTCTTTGTTACTGGTGTTGCCAGGTATATCCCTGGCGGCGGATGTTGCTTCTCAGAGCTATGAAACGCTTGAGAGTACCACTAACTATCAGGATTCGCAGCCGGGCACTACTGCTGCAATGGCAGGAAGCATGGAAGCGGAGGGTTTCGGGCTTCCACACACGGAAGAGGGTTACGCTGAACAAGTCCATGCCGAAGGTGAAGAAGCAGATCGTCTGGACTGGAGGAAGAAACTTAGGAACAGGGGTCAATGTGATACGGCGACTGGCAACACCTTCACAGTTTCGGGCTCTAACGAGGAGCACACTGGTGAAGCCGAGAAGACAGTTGAAGGCGAGCAGTACGAAGCACAAGGATATGAACATGGAGACGGTAAGGCACCACACTCCATGGGAGCTGGTGTTTCCGGCTTCCCTCCCCCTGCCGTTCCCCCCGACCCTACACGAAGGAGAATCTATCCAACTGCCGCTGACCCCTACGAACTCCAATCCGATATGCGTCGGTATCTTGCCACTGAGGTTGCAGAAGGCGACGTATACGAGGACCACCAGATGGGTGAGACTGCAGTTAGTCGTGAGCTGGGGAAGAAGAAGAAGGTGATGTATGTTGCTGAGCCCGTGAAGAAGGCTCCAGCCCCAATCATGATGGCTGCCCCAACTAAGAAAGCTCCTCCCATGATCATTGAGGCAGCTCCCACCAAGAAGGGAAGATACCTCGCTGCTGAGGATGAGGCCGACATGCAGTTTGAAACTGAGCAATTCGAGACTGAGCAGTTCGACACCGCTGGTGAGCGTGGTTTGGGGAAGAAGAAGAAGGTTGCATATGTTTCTCAGCCCATGAAGGTTGCTCCACCCCCGAAGAAATACGCTCCCCCCACCAAGGCAGCACCCATTGTGATGGCAGCACCCACTAAGGTGGCCCCAGCTCCAATGATCATTGAAGCTGCCCCCACCAAGAAGGGAAGATACCTCGCTGCTGAGGATGAGGGAGATATGCACTTCGATTCCGAGCAGTTCGATGCTGAGCAGTACGAAAGCGCTACCGAGCGCGGCTTGGGAAAGAAGAAGAAGAAGGTTGCTTATGTTTCTCAGCCTGTGAAGATGGCGCCTCCCCCCGTTGTGATGGCAGCGCCTACAAAGGCACCTGCTCCCATGGTTGTTCGTGCTGCCCCCACAAAGGTGCCTGCTCCTATGGTGGTTGAGGCTGCCCCTACTAAGATGGCCCCTGCCCCCATGGTCGTTCGGGCTGCCCCCACAAAGATGGCCCCTGCTCCAATGGCCGTTCAGGCTGCACCCACTCAAGCACCTGCTATGGTGATCGAGTCTGCTCCCACTAAGATGGCCTCTGCCCCCATCATTGAGCACGCCACAATTAAGACGGCCCCTCCACCAATGGTGATTGAATCTGCCGCCACTAAGATGGCCCCTGCTCCTATGGTGATCGAGTCTGCTCCCACTAAGATGGAACCATCACCAATGGTCATTGAATCTGTCTCCACGAAAATAGAACCTCCACCAATGATCATTGAGTCGGCCTCCACCAAGATGGAACCTGCTATGGTAGTTGAAGCCGCTCCCACCATGAAGGGAAGATACCTCGCTGCTGAGGATGAGGCCGAGATGCAGTTTGAAACTGAGCAGTTCGAGACTGAGCAGTTCGACACCGCTGGTGAGCGTGGTTTGGGGAAGAAGAAGAAGGTTGCATATGTTTCTCAGCCCATGAAGGTTGCTCCACCCCCGAAGAAATACGTTCCCCCCACCAAGGCAGCTCCTATTGTGATGGAAGCCCCTACTAAGGTGGCCCCAGCTCCAATGATCATTGAAGCTGCCCCCACCAAGAAGGGAAGATACCTCGCTGCTGAGGATGAGGGAGATATGCACTTCGAAGCTGAGCACTTCGACAACGAGCAGTATGACAGTGCTACGGAGCGCGGCCTGGGCAAGAAGAAGAAGGTTGCTTATGTTTCTCAGCCTGTGAAGATGGCGCCTCCCCCCGTTGTGATGGCAGCGCCTACAAAGGCACCTGCTCCCGTTGTGATGGCAGCACCCACAAAGGTGCCTGCTCCCATGGTGATTGAGTCTGCTCCCACAAAGATGGCCGCTGCTCCTATGGTGATTGAGTCTGCTCCCACAAAGATGGCCCCTGCTCCTATGGTCATTGAGGAAGCTCCCAGCGTGAAGGGGAGATACCTCGCGGCTGAGTTCTTCGACGCTGAGATGCACTAGATAAACGATAGCTTCCTGTTCACTCTCCGTTTGTTCAGAGAGGCTCTGTAAGGTTCAATGCGAAGCGTCGCCCGACTAAGAAGCGCGTTATTCTGCGTGAAGCGTAAGACTGCTGCTGTAGTGAACGCGCAGTGTAGAGTGCTGTGATGTTCCCTTGGAACCTGAGAATTATGAGCTACCAAATCGGTAGCAGAAGAGGCTGTGCCGAATGCAGGTCGCACTGGCAGCTCTTCATGACACTCGAAGCTTAAGATTGGATGAGCACGCCAGCACTTGGGTTTTTGCTTCCGTCCTCAATAACAAAGGAAATTTCTATGTAAAGTGAATGAGTGGTCATCTCACCACAACTAAATGCTCCAGTGATGCCTCGCAAAGCTTGCTGCATTTAACCGAGGGTTTTACAGTCACCTTAGGACTCGATAGTGCAGCAGTTGCAGCATGGCCAGGCCCTATGCCTTGAAATCACATATAAATCTAGAGTGAGAGCCTGCCGCTACCTTCCAGATTTCCTGCGGCATCTCATTGACCTAAATAGTAGTAAGCAGTATGCAGGGAGTCGCGTGGTAGCTTTGAAACTATGTTCCAACAAAGAGTGCCTTGTCAAACGAAAGGCTCACAGTTGGAGTATCTACAGGTCCAACTGAGTTGCGCGCTACAAAACACGAAATTCCATCTATATGCGAGCAGGCAACTGATTGAAAGGATATGACTTGTCTTCGAGTGTGCCGTTTTAACTCGGCTTTGGAGACTGGTTTCGCATTGCTGCTAATCCACCAAACCCTTTTTATGGGGACCTATGGCTCAACTGAACAGCAAACTGAGACGGGCAGTTAAGTGAAATGTGTCAAGAGGAGCCCTTTTACCTGCATTGCGTAGAATGATGCTGCACTGACGGGTCTCTTAGCCTCTTGCCTGGTTTTAGCTCAGCCGAAGTGCACACTAGGAACTGGATAGAGGCAGCTAGACCGAGAAGAAAGTCAGCCTTTGCAAAAAAGAGACACCTCGACATTGCTTATTGTGAAGACTTAAAATCCAGTTGGTATGCTACGCAGAAGAAAAGAAAGGGCGACATAATACAAGGAGACCTGTCCTTTCATCTGAGAACTGGAGAGGGTATTACCTGTTTGGTCTCTATTGCAAAGGCAGCACACGTTGCTGAGATGCAGATTGATTAACTGGACAGCATTGTGGTGCAGCGGTAAGCAAGTGTGATTCAACACCAGCTGCCCTTTCTCCACCGAGCCACCAGCTTGAAATGAGCGCCGGAGCGCCTTTATCGATCTCTAGCCTGAATGCTGCAGCTAGGGGGATTCACGCTAGTAGATACACACCACAGAAGGCACACTAACGTATAAGGGGGGAGGGTAATACCACCTGTTCAGGAACTCCTACAAACTGCAAACCTTAACGTAACGAGAGCTGATACGGAACCGACGCTCAGTTTAGTGCTGGAGTAGTGGTTTCGATCCAGATCTTAGTGTGCATGCCTTGAGCAGATGCCACGAACTGGAGCTCTTATTTGTATAGCTGAAAGTATTTAAGGCCGTGTAAGGCCTCAGAAGAATCTTGAAGGTCGATAAAGAACAAAGCTTATCAATGCTTGGCAGCCCCTGCCCTCAACTTCGCAGGGTCACTTCTTGTTTAATTGTCCATTTCAAGTATCCGATAAATCTCTCAAGTACACATACGCACAGCTGACCCGAGTGCTGTTTTGTGGAGGTGCCACCAGTTGTACTGCAATACATGCAAATATCGAGAGAGCAGCACAACGGGGATGGAGGGTACGGCCAGCACAGCACACAGGGGCGCAGCCTCTTTTGCAAGTGCAAGAAGGGAGGTTAATTTGTATAGTCATGGGTCACAATTTTCTGCAAGAGCGGGTGAGTGAACAGCTAGTGAGCCTTATGTTGAATAAAACCCGAAACGCAGGGAACTCCTAAATGCGCTTTTGAGTCGAGACGGAGTTTCTCTCCTCATTGCACGTGTTCCTTTCTACACAATGTGATGCTGACTCAGACAATAATCAGCTTCTTGCTATCATAAGACAGCCGGCAATATCGGCCACTCTGACTTCAGTGGTCCGCCTCTCCGTGGATTTCAATCGCCGTAAGAAGATGCCCCACTCCTTGGCATTTTAAGGACCGTAATAGAAATGTGAGTGGGCTGGCTCAGCAAAAAGCTGACTTAAGGAGGGAGCTTGCCTTTTTTTTCCTTCTAAATTCCACCAGTTGTTGCAGGCTCCACAGCGTGCATCGGCCCGAAATAGGGAGGCATGACGGCAAAAAAGTGGACATCTGTTCAAAATATAATATTTTCGAAGCTCTAAATGTTGGTTTTCAAACATTCTTTAGCGTTCTCGCGGGCCCAAAGTAGTACGAGGCGGTCTTTATCGTTGGCCGGCCGACACGAGCATCAGAGACAGGCATGGGGGGCTGTGGGGGAAACCGGATGATTTGCACGCCACGAAATTTACTCAGTTTCTTCTTTCTTCCTTTTCGAAACTTCTTCTTTCCACCACTGTGCCCTCTTCAATAGCACAACATGCAGCGGGCCCCTACTTGAACACCAGCTGCCACTACCGGCAGCCTCATTTCCGCACTTCTGTCTGCCGGCGCTGCTACTACACCGCCACTGGGGATGTTTAAGCCTTCGAGAGTTGACAGATGCGGGGCACTTTGGAGCCTCTGCGGCTCCTTAGGGAATGCTGCCACCCTTTGGCCCCAAGCTGGCCCCAGAACTGCCGCAGTACCAACGCCTCTGCGTTATGTTTGCCTTGGTGGTTTCCCCGTGCATCAAGGCCGCTGCCTGCACCATGACATGGCCACAGCTTCTTCAAGTTTCCAAGGGGTGCTCGGGGAGCACGCAGCAAACCGTCCTTCGGAGAACAAGGTTGTCACGAAGATGCCGACGAGAGACTCCCGAGTTGAATGGCCTGCAGAAGTATTGGAAAGGGCTCGCCGGGAGCTGTCAGCAGACAGCTGTGTCCGAAGGCCGTCGTTGCACGGTCGACCTGGGGGCTATCTATCTGAACCCAACAGTTTTATCTCATTGGCTGAAGTGCAGCAGCATCTGCAGGCCAACGGCGCATCCGCCCTTTGGGCCCGCGTCAAGCGTGCGATACTCCAGCCTCTCACGGGTTCAGAAGCTGCAATGGACCCCTCTGTTGAGGCCCTAGAGGGGATCCACAGGGGCACAGATTCGCTTCCGATAATGTACAAACGATATATTGATGGAATGATCGCAGCGCACCACTACCCATCTCGTCTGCTGCCCCCTAAGCAGGCGACGAAAATCCCTCTTCATTTTTTTGTTACTCCCTTCGCCATTTCTGAGGACCCTGGCCCATCTGCACCGACGCAAGATTTGCGTCTAAGGGAACGGGTGCTTCGTGCCACTAGCCATGGGGAGATGCTGCCCAAAATATCGGTGGGTCTTCAGCACATTTTCTATCCTGCTTTTCCCTCTGATGCTTTGCAGGTGTTCAGTGAGCCCTTTAGAAAGCTGCAAGGGTTGGCCAGTGGTCCTTGTGATGGGGCTTCCATGCGTGCAGCTTGTGGAGCGCCTGTATGGCCGCGTTTCGTTGCTGTTTCTCTTCGATGTGGGAGGGCAGCACTCTCAGTTAGCCGATGTTGCTGCTTGGATGCGTCGTCTAGAGAGCCACAGCTCCTTCGTTGCTTCTGTTTACGGCCCGGCGTTTGCCTCTCCTGCTGCTGCTTCCGCTGCTGCTGCTGCTGCTGCTGGTGGGTCGCTGTCGCCGGGGTTGCTGCAGCAGCTGCTCTCTGGCTTCAGCTGGCGCGCTGATGACGCGGGCCCCACCTTGGCGAGCCTGCAATACATCTGCATCGATCATGCGCCATTCTGGTTGCGTTCTTTAGCCATCCGCAGCATGCAGTCACTGGCCCCGGCCTTCCGCCCGCTCTCTCCCTTCCACTCCTTTCCCCACCGCCTGCGCAGTGCAATGCGCCTGCAGGAGGGGCCCGTGGGGGACCCCTACGACCTCCTGGAGGGACTCCAGAGCCCCCTGAGGGGTCGCAAGGGCCCTCGCGAAGGCGCATTGCGTTTACTGGCTGAGGAGTACGAGCACCTTTGTTCTTTGATCCGTAGCCGCGTTGATGGGAGTTCGTTGATTGGTTCTTTCTTGGGCTACAGCGGGCGTTGGGGGCCAGAAGAGGTGCTGGGTCTGAAGAGAAAAGAAAGAGAAAGGTTTGTGTCGGTGCTGCTCGTAGACAAAGCAGCCAGAGTACGGTGGCACGCCACTGGCGGTCCTACGGAGGAGGCGCTGTTGTTGCTCCTGTGAGCAAGCATAAACGCACAGAAAGGAATACATAAAGACAGATGGAGAGGCAGCATTAGAGACAGCGATAGAGAAACAGGAAGAAAGCCAAAAAGGCACAAAGAAGGGTTTAGCTACCAGACAGAAGAACTTACAACACAAACAC
This sequence comes from Eimeria zaria, assembly GCA_904066265.1. Lineage (NCBI taxonomy): Eukaryota > Apicomplexa > Conoidasida > Eucoccidiorida > Eimeriidae > Eimeria > Eimeria zaria. The sequence goes on along the minus strand of CAJFCY010000258.1, from coordinate 446 downwards.
AACACACACCCGCAAATCGGAATCAAGCCCACACCTAAACAACAGGCCCTATTCCGCCTGTGGCGCTCTGTATTTTTTATAGTCTTCTTCTGCTGATGATGCTGGGTGCTGCGCAGCTCAGGCCTGAAGACCCTGCTGGCTGAAAACACAAACGCAACCACCTCCGTTCCGCGTGTCAACGTGTAACTGCAGCCAACAGCTGCATCAACAGCTGCATCAACAGCTGCATCAACAGCTGCAGATACAGCAGCTGCTGGCGCGAGTGAATGGCAACGCCACAAACAGAACCATGCGAAAAATGAGGTGCAGAAGCTGCAACGGAAGCCGTTGGCTCAATCCTTACACTCCTAATATTTGCAAAGGCGAAGGTCTTTCACCGGTTTAATCTGGCTTCAAGTCCTACTATTATTTACATACTTATATATATATATATATACGGCCCATAG
>CAJFCY010000257.1:0-20004 GCA_904066265.1 Eimeria zaria | reverse complement strand
TTGGGTGTGTTGAGAGCTGAAGGATGTTGCAGTTTGGGGTAGGCACCAGTGCAGTTGAAGGCAGGTAAGAAGGAGGTAGTGTTGGATGAACTAGGTTAGGGAACGGCTGGGAGTAAATGGATGTATGGCAGTGAAGGAGGACATTTGGAGTTAGGTTGTGAAGGAGGGGATGCAACGCTTTGTGTCTTGTCTAAGCTTGCTTGGCATGTTGTGGTGGTTGTATTTTCAGGAGCCGGAGCAGGTGAGTGTGGCGAGGGATGGTGTGAGATGCACACAGCAGAGACAGGGTGCACAGGTCGCATTGACGTATTCAGTTTGCAGAGCGGGTCTGTAGGCCGTGTGCGGACTAAGCGCGCAGATGAGTTTGGGTGTGTTGAGAGCTGAAGGATGTTGCAGTTTGGGGTAGGCACCAGTGCAGTTGAAGGCAGGTAGGAAGGAGGTAGTGTTGGATGAACTAGGTTAGGGAACGGCTGGGAGTAAATGGATGTATGGCAGTGAAGGAGGACATTTGGAGTTAGGTTGTGAAGGAGGGGATGCAACGCTTTGTGTCTTGTCTAAGCTTGCTTGCCATGTTGTGTTGGTTGTATTTTCAGGAGCCGGAGCAGGTGAGTGTGGCCAGGGATGGTGTGAGATGCACACAGCAGAGGCTGGTTGCACAGGTCGCATTGACATATTCAGTTTGCCGAGCTGGTCTGTAGGCCGTGTGCGGTTTAAGCGCGCAGATGAGTTTGGGTGTGTTGAGTGGCGAAGGATGTTGCAGTTTGGGGTATAGGCACCAGTGCATTTGAAGGCAGGTAGGAAGGAGGTAGTGTTGGATGAACTAGGTTAGGGTACGGCTGGGAGTAAATGGATGTATGACAGTGAAGGAGGACATTTGGAGTTAGGTTGTGCAGGAGGGGGTGCAGGGCTTTGTGCCTTGACTAGGCTTGTTATGTTGCGTTGGTTGTTTTTCCAGCAACCGAAGGCGGTGAGTGTGGCGAGGGTTGGTGGTCGATGCATATAGCAGAGACTGGTTGCACAGGTCGGATTTTCATTTTCAGATTCGCAGATCAGGGGTCTACGGGTTGTGCGCATTAAGCGCGCAGGTAGGATTGTTTGTGGCGACAGGTGAAGATGCATGTAGTGTAGAGTAGGCAATAGGGAATGTGTAGAAAGGTAGGAAGGAGGTAGTGTTAGATGAATTGGGTTAGGGTAAGGTTGGGAGTACAGGGATGCTTGACAGTGAATGAGGATATTTGGAGTTAGGTTGTGAAGGAGGGGGTGCAGCGGTGTGTCTTTTGATGAAGCGTGCTATCGTGCGTTGGTTGTGTTTTCAGCAACCGGTGGAGGTGCGTCTGGCGAATAATGGAGGCAGACGAAAACTGCTAAAAGCAGCTCAGTAGTTTTGTGCGGATGGCTCAGTTCGCGGTGCAGCCTGTGATGCACGTATTGGAGTTGCTGTGCGAGATTCCATGTGCTGTCAGCTGAAGCAGAATATGGTTTTGGTGCGACTTTGGTGCAGGCATGAACTGATAGGCAAGGCACGCAATCGGAGGAACAGGCTTAGAAAGAGGGCGAGGGCAGGTGGAAGGTTCACGATCCAGCGGCCAATTTGCTATTCGATCCCGAAATACGGGTTGTGACGTTCTTTAGCCCCACCAGGTGTGCCTTCCCGGTTTTTGTGTGTTTTCAGAAATTAGAGAGGGTGAGTCTGGCAAAGAAAAGGCGCCGCCGCACACTTCTCTAGCCAATTCTGTAGCTCGTTGTGGCAGTTGCAGTTCGCGTTGTAGCGTGCTGCACACGGAGTAGCTATGCTGTCGGAGGCAACGCAATCTTTAGACTACGTGATGCATGAGAATAGGCGTATGATTGAGCGTCAAATGATACAGTCGTATTTGAACGCAAAAGGTGGGTTGCAACGCCTCATGCCCCGTTGACGTTTGCCTGCGCGCTGGCCGTTTTTCCAGAAACCCGATGGAATGTGTCTGTCCAAGCATCATGGCAAACGCGCACTGCTGTGCAGCAGTAGCCCCATGCGCAGAACGACGCCGCAATCTGCAGCTCGGATTTGCTGCTGTAGTCTGCGATGCAGCACGTTGCGGACGCATTAGCCGTGCTCTTGGAAGTTGCGTTTGTTGCCAGTCAAGGTAGATGATTTAGATAATTCGCTAGAGCGGGCTTACCTTTGTCGGTATGGGACGTTGCCTGAGTCGGCAAGGCGTTGCTTTGTTTTGGATCTTTACCAAGCTGGCCTTTGCGCGCCTGACGTATCGCTTGTCCGTAGCAAGGAGTTACTCGCCCCACAAGTATAGTTTAAGTGGCATGGACCGTAGAAGGTCTTCGAATTGGCGATCTAGGGCGTTGTATCTACACCAGCATTCGTTTGTTTCGTGTCTCTCTGGAAGTGCAAAATGTGAGCTTTGCGCTGCGGGAGTGCAGATACCCCGCACGGTTCTCAATCAGGTAGAATTGTGAAGTGTTTGTGTTGAAGTTGGCGGTCTCGCACATCGTGTCTGCATCGTGCTGTGCGTAGAGTGCTGGGAATGTTCTCAGGAACAGCTAGTACGTTTAACGGGACAGTAGTCACTGGGGTTTAGTCCAATAGCTTGATGGGCTCCCGGAACACTCGGGAGAGCATTTGCTCTGTCATTCAATGCAAGGTAAGGCAAAAGCGAAGCTTTCCTAGCATCTGCAGAGGCGCTAGGTGATGGGTGCTCATTTCAGTCATTTTGGGCCAGCACACGGGAGTAAGACCAACGAGTAACCACCAGTTAATTTTTTGAATGTTTGGCGAAATATTAAACTTTCCAAAGAATTGGAAATAACCGGTGTAGTCGCGTGGATGTGCTAGTTCCTTGTGTGGCAGTCGTGTGCAGTATCGTATGCAGTCAAGCATGTAATTGTAGGACAGGGTGCATGTCTGTGGACCATGCCGCCTGAAAGGCTATACTTTGTGAGAAGCGTCAACCTCATACTTTTGCGTCTAACACAATAGTCCCCCAAAACACGGCATGTGCTCCCTCGCGCACCACTCTGTTTGAAAACGCAGCGGGCGTGCATTGCACACAGCGCTATCGGGAAGTGGCTGGATCAGGTGTGACGCGTGCTGCCTTCGGTGAGCAGTTGGATTAAACTGCAACGTGTGCAGGAGAATAACGCACTGGAAGCAATGAGCCGCTGGTTTTTGTGAATTTGCGGTAATGTGAGGCGTAAAGATTGTGCCAAAGCGTTTGCCGAACTGTGTTTCGAAGTGGTGGTGAAGGCGAGGCACAAACGTGTACGCTGCGCACTCGCTTAAAAACGGCGGAATGCTTATCACACCAAAAAAGTGCATGGATGAGTTTAAACTTCTTGGATACTTGCTGGTAAAGTACCACGGCTAATGCTGCAGGTTGAGGCATTGCGTTTATTGTGGACTCAAGGAGGAAGTGTGTTTGGCAATAACTCGTATGCATTGCCTCAAAGCAACTGCTGCAGTAGATAGTGTATTCAACTGCGAAGCGGATTCACCTTCATATACCATGTACCACGGTCACTGGTTGGTCTTGGGAATATTCGGACGCATTGGAGCGCTTGGAGAGGCGAAACGGCCCCAGTCGAAAGTGTTCGTAATATGAGGAGTTGGACCGGAAGTGTCTGTAAATGGTGTTTGCTTTTCATTGAGTGGTGCAGTCACTCCAGTTTGCATTCAAGAAGAGATGAGGTTCTGATTTGATGCATAGGCTTGAAGCTGTGCTGACGAGTTAAAAGCTAGAATGGAAGTGCTTGCCAGAACCAAAAATGCTGTGCTGTAATGGAATATTGGGCATCGTGTAATGCGCAATGCGCTCTCTGCAAGTGGCTTATTTTCAACGTCGCTCGAAGTTGTACAGGTGCCATTTGCAAATTGTTAGCTTGCTCTGCAGCATTCGCTGTCTTCGAAAATTATGGGCTGTGTTTATGCAATCGCGCCCCTGGAGAGCCTCTGCTCGTGTTATTGGTCAGCATGCGCTTCCACAGGCATTCAGCCTGTGCCTCTCGCTTTTGTGTGCAGAAAGTGTGTGACGAGAAGGCTTAGCGAACTGCAATGTGCGTTTGGTTGCGTCGATAGTCCAGCAACGTGCAAGAGGTGGGATTTGTGGACTTGCAAAGAGCTTGAGTTGGTCCGGCGTCAGTGCGTTTCTTCCGAAGCTTGTTGTGTTACATGTGAGCCCTGGACATTGAGTATTTGGACTGCTATTCTCGGATATCCAGGCGTTTGACAGCAAATACGCACTGAAAGCTGAATTAGCTGTTCGATAACATGGTGTAATACAGCTCTTATTAGCAGCGGGGCTTTTCTTGAGTGGTGCCATCGCAGTTGAATATTAGGAAAAACATTTGTGTGAAGTACGGCCACTTCAACAACAAGCTTCTGCTGAGTATGCGTGGCTGAATATAAAGGGGCGAAGGTTGTGTGCAAACGAATACGCCATGACTCAACTACAGATGACTGTAGTCATCTGCCTTGCAACGCGACAAGCGTGTGGTTAAGTTGACACTGAAGCTATTCTTATATGGAACTCACCGGTGCCTGTAAAGTTCTGTGTTGCAACGAAAGCAACTGCGATTTAAGCTGACTCAACATGACTCATGCGGTAACATCTGCGCATATCGGAGATATGATATGATGGCTTGCATACAATTGTGCCGACACAGACAGATGATATGTATTCCTAGCTGGCGTACTGCTGTGAAGGTGTAGAGTGGGGTCATAGTTGCTCGCCGCATTATATGCCACATGCAGTGAAAAGGCCCTGCTGAATCGCTTCCCATGGGCACCACTCAAACTGTATGCAGCATAACGTGGTCGAACAATATGAAAACGTTCTCATTCAGCGTGAGTAACGCAATCAAAGTTAAGGCGCCTTGGCTGCTCAAGAGGCTGAGACACCGTATAAGCAACCGTTTCGGCAACTAGCCGATAGTCGAGCATTGTCAAGGGAGCGTTCGTGTGGAGATGAGTGTCTTGTAGTCAAAGCTGACCTGATAGCGACGCATGGCGAGTGGAATACACTTTACACTTTCCAACGTCGTTAGTGTTCTCCGTGGAATCTTGGATGCGTTTTGTTATACTGCCAGTGTTCCCTGCAGCAATGCACGTTTACGTGAAGTTAGTGAGCCGCCATAGTCTACATTGCGGGACCGGGTACCTCTCATCTATGGCTTCGATGTTCCTGGGGTTGGAATACATCCATGCCTAGCCCTGGCATGGAAAATAACTTTGTCTGACCTTGCGCTCGAGCCGTCGCACTACGGCGTGCGACACGTTTGACGGAGTATGCAGGCTTTACAGTGGGGCAAGATTGAAACAGCCCACTTCGAAATGAGTGAGGCACGTGATATGCACCGGTAGCAAGTAGGCGCTTGGGATGAGGCAGTTCAACTGCATCTGGATTGGTGTGCAACAGAAGCAAGTGAGCCGAAGGTGCACACCATTCAGGTAATGGTGAACCAACATGCATAGCAAAATGTTAGAAATTGCACACAATCGTGGTCTGCCAGTAACCTAAGTCGGATTGGAAAGGTTCCCGGTGCATGGGTATATTCGACGCTACATACCCCGAGTCGCTCATGCTAATGACAAGGCGGTTCACTCTCACCGTCACCTTGAACAGCTGTTTGACCGGTGGACCACCATGTGTAGCATGTGAGAACTGAGCTTAGCAGGCTCCTCAACGGGACTCATGCAAGTCAAACCAGTGACAGTAAGCTGCGAGCAGTATGAAGACGCTATGTTTGTTTGGAATTATTGTGGTAGCACCCGGCGGATGCGCACCTTCTCCTGAAACCACAGTCACTGCACCGATACGGAGCATGCAATTGTTGGCGTATTTTGCAGTCAGTGCCCACACCAGGATGCCTTAAAACAATGCTCAATCATGTCAGTGTTTCTAATGGATGGTGCATGATGGTGCACATCCTTGGCTCTCAATGATCTCGAGGTTGTTTGAGTGTACAACTCTGTGCCTCCAGCTAGTGAGCACGTACAGATCACCATGATCTAGAGGATAAGCTTGAGTAAGCCATGTGCTTTAGGATGGCAACTACTATTGAGACCTGACGGTCTGCGGTAGCCGGGATATGAAGTTTAATCGGCGCTTCCATCCAAGGGTTTCAGCTCAGGGGGCGGGGTCTCAAGCAGCTCATTCGCGGATACAAAGGGCGCTTGCCAGGACCTTTTGCCGACTATACAGGGTGCTGGCCATCTCGTCGTCGAAGGGGACTGCCCAGAAATAAGGGTGCGCCTTGTTGTCTGGGCCTGGGGTTCTACTAAAGGAGATGGTGGGTATGATTGTATATCAACTGTAGTCTCGAGTGCTGCATCCACAGCATAGCTTTGTTCAGAGCACCACGTTGCATCGGTGAGGAAGTTTGGCGTCTTCGGGTTTCGGCGGAGAGGCACAAATGCTGCCGGCAAGTTTTAGCCTTGACGCTTATAGGTCTGTCAATTGGCGCAGTAGCTAAGAGAAGAGCGCGCACACTGTTGCTTGCAGCTAGTGAGGGGAGAGCCCAATAGTAAAACAGTTGGCACAGAGTAGATGGAGAGCTTCTCAGCGCTACCGGAAAGTCTTCGCGGTCTGTGTAACCAGCTTCTGCGTCAACTTGCTCAAAGTTCACCGATGAAAGAAGCTCACTGTTGTGCAATTACTACTGGCAGATATTTGTAGTGGATGGGAACCAGCCAATTGCTGTCCTGTACTGGGAGTTTTGTCGCTGGTCAGAATTAATATAGTGTGAGGTGCCAATGTATATGAACGTGGCAAAAGGAGAAAGTGGGTGCAGCGCTGCAGCACGCTCCACGTCTCATTACATATTCCACATTTTACTTACATACGCATTGAACATTATGTGATTTTAGCCATGGAGTTCCGTCAGATGGGTAAAACGGCCCACTGAAAACTGGGAAGACCAAAGTTGTAACCACCATCTCGTGCCAGCTTATCGCAGGAGTGGTAAGCGCTTCCCATTTGGTGTGCGTTGTGTGAAGCTCCCTCATTTCACAGGGCTGCAATCGTAAATAGCTAGTAAGTGAAGGCGCTCATTCGCTCCAGCCAAAGAACTAGGCTTACTCGTTTGAAAAGCTGTTAAATACGGTTCTTTCGGATTCTTCGTCCAGCGCCACGGTCCTATGTAGAACATGACACAGGCAGAAGTACCGTTTTAGAGGGTTTGGAGGAGGGTTCGGTAACCACGCAGCAAGTGTGTTCAGGGCAGGGTTGCATAGCCCGAGACTCTCCATTCCCGGCTAACGCGGAGCTAGCCCGTAGCTACGTGCGGAAAGCTGGGCAACTTGTGTTTTGGTAAAGAGCAAGTTGGCGATTAATAGAAATACTCCATATGGTGCAAGGAACAAATGCGTGAATAGGAGATGAAACGCAGAGTTGGCACGCAGTCGATGTATATGCATGCGTATAGGCTTAGACTTTTCAAGGTTGGAGAGACCGCGCGCGTTCGGAAGTGTCGCGTCAATAAAGTACTGCCGGATGTAACAAAGGAGAGAGTGCGTTTACTTAGGCGCCCCAAACATGCCAGGCTCCGAGAAGGCGAAGAGTTTAGTTTGAAATGCATTACAAACTAAAAGATACCAGCAGAAGAGATCTACAAGCCGGCATATGCTAGACTCGGGGAAGCCAAAACAACTGGTTATTCGGTTGTCGTCGGCGTGGCCTGCTGGACTGTTGGACTGTTGATGGAGGTGTCTTGCTATTTACGCATGCCAGTGCATGGGTAAAATACTCAAGAACCATACTGTACATGTATGTTTCTCACTTTCCGCAGATAGTAAGTTGTCGGTATGGAATGGAGGGATATTGCGATACGTAGACTATATGGAGGTTCCGTAGCCCCCTGCATCGCGCACGAACCGCCAAAAATGCTTCAAGTATAGCATCGTGGTTTTCGTGTGGGGAGCAAGAAGCTCGTGCTGCGTAAGCAATTTTGGCCATGAATATTCTCTTGCACCAATTTGTTTCTCGTTCGATTGCGTGTCGAGCGTTGGCTCCTCGCTTGTAAAGTGGCAGTATGCAACTACGCCGGACAATACACATCGGGCAACTATAGTCCTACGTCAAGGACAAAGCTAAGTTGCCCCCCCCCCCCTTTTCGAACAAGCTTATAGGCTACAGTAACAAACACCACAAAGGCATGCTGACAGCGTTGCAACCAGTGTGTGCAGCTGGAAAGCAGTGCTCTTTCGGAGGAATGGCCTACTCAGGACTGAGAAATCCGAAGCTGCGTGGAGCATTCACACCCAAGGTTTCAGTTTTGCTCGGAATATAGCAACAGGTCTAGTTACATTCCACATGGCGTGCTGCTGTGTATCTCTGAGAACAGAAAGTAAAGTCCACGAGACGCCAGGCGGGTAGTAGTGGACAGAACCGCCTTAATATGTTTTTCATGCGAATCCTCTGCATGAACAGAGCGCTCCGTTTTGATTGTTGGAGCTGTTCACTGTTTGCGCGCTTTAAATGATTGTTGTGATTGTATGTGACACGAGCGTCACAACAGTGGTTTTTGAATGGAGAGAGGTACAGCGCCATTTTATCTCAAGGGCCAGTAGGGCTTGATACCTGGCAGTTGCGGCACAAGCATGGCATGCACAACTACACGTGGTTTTCCTGCCAAAGAAGCAAGTGGGTTACTGTTATGCAGATGTTGTGCAACCAGCCCGAAGATGAATGGGACACACATCTGCGGTGTCCGCTGGGGAAAAAAATATTATGGGCGTGACCTGTGAAGTCACGATGGCGTTGACGCGGAGATTCGCAAAACCGAGTACTTTGTGAACTCAATTATCTTCTCTGTTCGTTATTTTGGATGGATAAGCATATGCGGTACCACCTGCATGTTTGTTATTCTCGCGGCCTTCAATACAGCGAGTATGTATAGATGAGGAGTGGGGGCAGTCAGCAACACCGCATGCATGCATTTGGCACGAGCATTGATGGCATTCTGAAGGATTCATTCAACCTTCATTGCTCAAGAGGGCAACTATGTACATGGTATTTTTAGAACAGATAAGAATGATCTTCTTTGCGGGCACCGCTTGCACATGAATGCACCTCAAGTTCCTGTGCAACGCCCTGGATGTGTGGTAAGTGCATCGTTGTAATTAAGGAGGAAGTGAGCTTGGTGTCTGTTTGTAATAGCTGCCTGTAGCTCTCTGTCGCTGTAGTAATGCCAATTCTCAACGTCTCACCAGCAGGCAGCAGAAGCGGCTGCTTATGCAGTGTTCACTCATAGGACATCGACCCCTCCGCTACTCTCTGACATCCCTGCTTGCTATGTATCGCATGCCTTTTGCAATTCGCTTTCACGGCCTGAAGCCGCCGATTAGCTCCAGTTCATTTTCCTCCGTGTCCAACTTGAAGTTAACGTCCAACAACATATGTGTATGGCCACTTGCGTGCGATACTGTATACAGGCGGTGCGCTTTGGCCTGAAAACGCAGGCAAAAGCTGGCGCCTTACCCTTAATCTGTCTTATGACTCAGGTCATCAATCAATATGGATGCACTGCCGTCCATCTTGCATCAATTTGCTGGTTTGTATGAGTATACAAACCAGAGGAACGTGCTGCGGCGAATCGTCTAAAAATTTCCGCCGTATTCCAGAAAATACGCTTTTATATGCTCGCTCGTATTTTAGTGGGCCTCACGGGTTCAGAGGACTCATATAGATGGCGCCCTTATTGCGATAGTAGAGACGAGTGTGACAGGTCAGACTTCTTCTGCGAATAATGAGCGGATGCGTCGTATGTAGTTTCAGTGTCCGCATGTGCGAATATATGCAAAATTTGTTTTTCTCACCGACTACGAATTCCCACGTCCGCAGTATTTTGGCGACTACAACCGTGCCAGCTGTTAACGCCAATAGGGTGCCATCGTCGTTGTTAACCATACTGGAAAGGCCGGGAGATAAGCATCTTCGGTCTAAGCGACTTAAAACGGGGCATGCAGCTTCTGCCGCCCCTGCAATGCAGAAGGTGAGATTTAGGTTTGTGGGAAGAGGCGCTCAGGAGAACCCTCGTTGCATTGCTATAGCAAACAGAGGTAGCCTACATTGCCAAATATGTTTGGTTACTCGAATTTATAACATGTAGGAGCATTGCTGGAATCCTTTTTGCAAAGTTCAAGGGTGCAGATAAATAATCACTGCAAATGTCCACTAGACACGCAGTGCAATATGCGCTTGTGCCATTACCCTCGTCATAACGCTGGACGGAGCAGTGCTGAAACGGTTTTGGATTGGGTTTCTAATTAAGGAGGACGTAAGTGTACGCTCATGAGTGTTTGCAGGAGGCCCTCTTGGGATACGCATATGCGTATATATATGCAATACTGCATACATTCTTTGTGGCAAAATAATACTAGGAGTTAGTGGCATACGCTCTGGTGTTGAAATGAATACTTCATATTGCTTTCATGTATCGTGGACGGTTGGAAATTTCCAAGGGCACCAAACATGGGGAGTAGCTCTTTTGGTCAGAGGATCGTAACAAAATCCTGCACCTCGCAATCTTGATATTCGCCCGCACAAAATTATTCATGCTTTGAGGGAACTAGTTTTCAGGCATTGTTACGCTACCCATGCTGACGTTCTCACTCCTACCATTTCAGGCAAATGAATATTCTGACGTGGTCTAAAGGCGCCGTCAGCATATTCGTTGTTGCATGACTTGAGATCGCATTTGCAAATAAGTGAAAAGATTAACGTACAATACATTTCGCTACGTTAAAAGTAATATTTGAACTGGTAAGGCAAGGGTTTCGAGCCGTTTGGTCTCCCTGCCGATCGATCCCATATTCGAAATGTTTCGGACGACCACGGCAAGCACGCTTTAACTCAGGTAGCACGTTTCAAGAGTAGAGCGCATCACGCGTGCCACTATATACAGGCAGTGAGCCTTCAAAGGGGAAAAGGTTGAAACCTACTTAAGCAAAACGATACGCTCCATGCAAGGGTACAATCGCTTACATGATGCTTGTGTGGATAGGAGAAATTGCATGCATTCAAATTCATGAAGCGACAGCCTGCGGCAGGCATGTTTCCCATCGTTGTCCCCACAATATGTGACGAAGGAGGAAGTGAGCGAGACAGTCTCAGGAAACAAGCTTTCCGAGCGTTCAACCGACTAGTCTCTCCACTATGGCCTTAAGGTCAGGCTCACATAGATAAACCGAAGTGAAACACATGTTTGTTAGGGAGATGTTTATGCCTACAGGCCAGAGAATGCGGCAGAAGCTTTTCCGCCTTCACAGACAAATGGCGGCATATGCTTGCCACTGACTGCTGAGGACCGTGCTTAAACACGCGGCTGCATGCAGGTGGTGAGAGCTGAGTGGAAAAGGGAGGTGCGATTGCATAGTTTGGAAAACCAGCAGCCCCGTTCATGGTGGTATGGCTTTGAGAGTGCAAAGTTCTGGCGGCGCCATATATGCAGTCGACGGAGCCAACCGTTCTCTGCAGCTGTTAGCTTCTCCTTTCTTCGTATATTCACACTTCCTGAGAACACTGGGGGACGCGTCGTAGGCTTGACAATAAGGCACGAATCGTCTTCGTTCGTGCTGTAAATGTATGCATACTTGTTTTCGTATTGCCACAGCATTGCTTCAGACAGATATGTGGGGTGATGACGTTATTCCGAGGTTTTTATAAAGGAGAAAGTGCGCGTGATTTTACGGAAGATGTGCTGATTCTCTTTGCACAAAGTATGCTCTTTCTTTGAGCTTTCGTGCAAAATGTTGATCGTAAACTGGCGTCTTAGCACACACTCGTGCGTTCTCGTGTATGATGTTGAATCACAATGTTGTACAAGTGTAGCTGCGAAACCGGTGGATTTGGCCTTGCAGTGCCTAATTGAGCGCACTTGAATTGCAAATCGAGTGGGTGAGTGCTTTTAGGGATAATAGTGGAAAATGCGCGTGGCTCAAGCCCTCGCCTTCCGCGGTTTCTAGATAGTTGCAAGAACAAGAGAGCTCTATGGCGTGGCAGGTTGCCACTTTGTGGTGTGGAGTGGCCGATATAACTCAAGCTTGGTAAGGAAGATCGTGCATATAAGCAGATGCGTGCTTCCTCCACCTGAAGGCAAATTCGTTATAGGCTCTTTTGACATTGTAGGGATTTTTGTGGTATCTGCGTATCTCTTGTGTGGTGCCTAGCTAATATAGTTATTGAGTACGACGGTTTCGCGTAGACGCCGCAGAGTGCGAGACCAAGTACATGCCTGCAAGCTTACGGTGAGATGCACATTTACTCCAGGAAGACCATTCAATAGCGGCACTCGAAACTTCTAGTGAACGTCAGGGGAAGCATTTGGAGCCTCGGTACGGCATGCAAATATTGCTGCGGTGGTGTTCCCACGTGCACTGCTCGGCGTCTGTATGTGCCTTGCCAACAATAGATGGTGAGATGAATTTTCGAGGCAGAGTGTTCCAGGTCAGGGTAGAGCAGCCATACTCCGACGTATGAAGCAGTAGGGCTCGGCTAATCTGCGCAGAGCTGCACCCGATGTATACTGCATGAAATGAAAACTGCAGCAGCTTCTTCAAACAAGCAGAGTGCCGTCCAGGCGACATAAAAGCGCCCAAAGAATGCTAAGGCCACCGTGCGTGAGGTATTGGCTTGCCTAACGTTGAAACAGCACGCGATTTAGCCACCGCATTTGCTCTAAAAGAGTTCTTTGACCATTTTATTAACATGCAGCTGCAAAGCGCGCAGTTGTTTACCTGGGAGAAAAAAAGGGCGGTGAAGATAAATATGGGCTGGTGATTTCTTACTTTGGATGTTTGGCAAAGGAGGTTGTACGTAGGACGATTCGCATTACTAGTCTTATACCTGGTCGGGGTGCATAGTTTGCACTTGCTAGAATCAGATGCTAGGCGCACACAAGCACTAGAAAATGAGATTAGAATACTAGGCCCCCAGTGCACAGTGGTGTTGTCTTCAGATGATGAAAATGGCGAGAACTTTCTTTGTCAGTGGACGTCGGTGGCACTATGTGAAGCTGGTAAGAATCCCGTGCAATGTAATCACCTACAACGAATTACAAACTTGCTTTTTTTCTCAACGCGGGCTTTTAGGTCCACATAATTGTCAGGCCCATCTATACCCCATGAAGGTTCATGACGAAGGATTCATTGCTTGTCTTTGGCCAGCCGTACGACGTTGTAGTTGTTTATGCATTCGCTTCCTTTTGCCATCGCTGGGTGTTAAGGATACTATGGCTTGCTTTCAAATTAGCATATGCAGGCACTGCGGTATCATGAGAAACGGGCCACGCCAACAAACTTGTATGGGCCCTTATATGATACAATTTACGGATAGCAGTTGCAATAAGTTCGGCAACAGTGCTGGCTGACGAATTTTCTCCTCATTCTGTAGAAAGAGGCAGTGGGCTACACAAATGCCAGCATGGCTGGCCCAAGCAGACAGTCATGGGCTACGTTTCAGTTTATATGGATATTCGAGGCACAACAGCCATAACCGTATCGAAAACCATTGTAGTATGGCATACTTCGTGTATTTGCCTGGTCTTTATGGTTGAAATGAAACGCTCAACTGCCTGTAAACTCGCTTGAGCCGCCCTACGCATGCGTGCGCATGAAAGACGGGTGCTCCCATCTCATTGCCCCTGCCTCGTGGCACGCTGCTCCCTCGCAAATCAAAAGAGTAATGGATCGAAGAATGACAGCAGTGCGCACTAAACGGCTTTCCCACCTTCAGGGAGTGCGTTATCGTTTTATCGTGCCGTCAATGTGAAGGGAACAATCTTACGATCGTGGGAGTGACGTTTAAAGGGGGCTACCGATTATATCGGGGGGAGACCCTTTGTTTTTAAACGTTAGGAAATATGCCGCTCCCCCACTACACGTGGACGCCTAGTGCGAATGTTACTCTCAGGTCGATGCTGTAGACAGAGCTGCGGGTGTCCGTTATCCCTGTGGCTTCGTGATCTACGGCGTGGCTCGAAAATGCGCCCTTCCGCGCATTTTTGCTCCAGCGGAACGAGCGGATGCGAGGTGCAGCATATTGAAGCAATGACTTACTCTGTGTGGGCATTCTGTGTAGAGGATATACTCTACCGTGTTGGTTGGGAATGAACATCTGTAGCTGCTGAAGTATTGACTTCACAAAAAGTTTGGGAGAGTGTCGCAGATTGTCATAAGTATGGCGGCAGGCTCATGCTTGTGATCTGGGATGGGTGCGGTTTGCGTCTGCCGCGTGCAGCGCTGCTTGTCCTAAGGGTCACTCACTTCGAGGCACCAGGGCACCCCAGGCTCTGCGACTGCGAGATGTGAATCTGACGCCACAGCAATACTAGGGATTACGACCGTACATCGTACAGAGCATGAAGGAACGGCAAACGGTTCTGCAGGAAGCCGTGAATAAGCGGGTGTTTCGGATAGCAGAATACAGGAGCGCACGGCAGTCTCGTAGACTTGCGGCAAAGCGTGCACAAATGCCCTAGGGAGCGCGTGGGGGGTTTTCCCTGAGCAGCGTAATTGATTTGGAGCAGGCTCGAGATGCAGATTGCTGCACAATGCTATCCGTTGAATTTCGTTGGAGGGTTGTACG
Organism: Eimeria zaria; assembly: GCA_904066265.1. Taxonomy (NCBI): domain Eukaryota; phylum Apicomplexa; class Conoidasida; order Eucoccidiorida; family Eimeriidae; genus Eimeria; species Eimeria zaria. The sequence continues at coordinate 5,428 of CAJFCY010000257.1, read as the reverse complement.
CCTGCGGCATGTTTGCAGTAAGCGACTCCGATGCAGCATCCCAGCCATGCGTGCTGCGAAGCACGTGCCACAGGCGGTGAAGCTATGTGCAGTAAGGCGTTTTGCCATCTCGTTTGACTTGCAGACGAAGCAAGCTTACGCATAAAGGACAGATACTTTACTCGTTCCCCTCAATCGAGGGATGCGGCGCTGGCTTTTCCTCAATAGTAAGGGCAACGGCAGAAAGAAAAGTGTGCTGGCAGCCCTTTTAAGGACTCCTGCAGTATGAGGAGGTGCGTTTACTAGTTAATCATGCCATCAGCGCAAAAGGTAAAATGCTGCGAGAATAGGTTTGTCGCTTGGAGGCGGCTAATGATGCTAGCAGGGTGACAAACATGGTGTTTGAATGCTAGTTCACGTTGCATACTCGTTTTTGCGGTGATATGTTGGTGGCTAGTCCCATAGCGTTTTTAAGTTTGATGTTAATGACTGACAGATGCAGACGTGCTATCCCTGTCGCTTCACACTCTGTAAAAAACGGCAAGAAAATGCATGCGCTCTTATGTATTATGTTTGAGCGGATCGAGTAGACGCGCAACGCACAATATCAAGCCAGCAGTGATTGCTGTGGGTAGGCAGGTGTTCTCTACAGAATATGGTCTGCCGTTTTGGTTGATAATGAACGTTTGCCGTTGTTGGGGCATTGATTCGAAACCACGTATCGAAGACTGCTTCAGATTTATCGTCAGCATGGCGGCGCGTCTAGCATAGCGCGGTGGGCCTGGAATTACGCCATGGTTATCATCGTTATCGCCGTCGGCTGCATGCGTTTTTGGTTGTCATGCCCACATTAGGGGTCTGTAGTGCACTCCAGACTTTCGGACTGCGAACGGCACACCTGAGGTCGCCGTCAAATGAATATGAGCGTAATGCACCCCAGGTACATATGTGAGCACATGCGGAATTGGAACGGTCAACTGTTCTGAAATATATCTTTAGTTTGTGGGGCGCTCGCACATCTGTGCAAAGTTCCCACCTGCGCACGCTACGCTAGTGGGTTTGCATCATGCCATCCGCAATATGGCGGCGTGCTTGCGGTATGCGATTTGGGGGGACATGACTCACCGTAGGTACTGTGACGCAGATGCCATACGCGATGGACATGTGCGGTAAGGCGATGGAACACGCCATATCATAGGTGCTGCAAAGAATATGCCACAAACAATGGAGTTATGTGTAGTAAGGCCCTTTCTCACTACGTTTGGCTTGTCGCCGAAGCTTGTGTACGCATAAAGGGCCGGTGCTTCCACTGCCTCGGCAAAGCTCATGCAGCCATGGACATTCCCGAATCGAGAAATCTACACCTCAAAAAGAGGTGAGCCGGAAGCGCTTTTTCTGCAGGTTGAGGAGGTGAGTTTACCAGTTGACCACGTCGTCAGCGTGAACGGCACGTTCTTGCAAGAGTCAGACTGTCATTGTGAGGAGGCGGCCGGTGCTACCGTGAAGACAGATGATGCCTTTGAGTGTTGGTGCATACGCGTTTTTGCAGTGGCACATGGGTGCCTAGTGCGGTATATATTTTCAGTTCAGTATTGGTTGCTGAGCGATGGAGACGTGCTATCCCTGGCACTCAACAATATGTGAAATGTTGCAGGAAAGCGCGCACTCGTGTGCATTTGTATTTGAACGGAACGGGCAAGTGCGCGGTGAAAATGTCAAAGAGTCCGTTGTTTGCAGGCGTTCGACAATTGATGTTATTCACAGGATATGGTCCGCCGTGTTGGTTGGGAGTGAACGTTTGCACTTGCTGAGGTGTTGGTTCCAAACCAAGCATTGAAGAGTGCTTGCCGATTGCTCATGAGCATGGTGGCAGGCTTAGTTCAGTGAGGTGGACCAAGAAATACAGCTTGACCATTACCGGGTACTGTGCATGCGTTGCTGGTTGCCTTAAAGTTCAGTACAAACGTTTTTGGGGAAGCATACAAGTGTTCAGCGGAACACGGATTTTCTGGTTGCAGGAAGTGCGTGGAGAATCCATGCAAACTAGATGTTATTATCACAAATTGTACCGGCTGTAGGTGTGAATATAGATGGAATTGGAACAGTGAACGTTCCTGCAGGATATAAAGCCGCTCCTTGGAGAGTATTATAGGCTCTTCCTTAACATAATAAGCTTGCTAGCTGAGCCAGCAAATGAAGCAGCACCGTTCTGTTGGTCGGCGCCTGCCGCCTGCGTCATCTCGTGTCTCAGAGGACAGCTCAGGAATCCGTATGTGGGTGAAAGGATGAGCCGTGCAAGACATATTTTGCGATTGCAGGATGTGCGTCTGATGCTACAGCCTGGATAGTTTGATCACAAATGATACAGGACATGAGTGCGTATGCATGCAAAATTGGAACGGTGAACAGTTCTGCAAGTATCTTGAGTTTGCGGGGCGTGCGAATATCTATACGGGGTTTTCAGGAGCGCATGTTAGGCTAGGGGGTCTGCAGAACGCCTTCCGCAAACACCCTGTGGAGAGCGAGCTCTTCCCTGCTGCACTTGCACTACGGTGGGCTTGAGGTGCAGCTTGTTGCACAAGTGACGGTCGTTGAAATTTGCTGGAGGGCTGTGCGCGGGCGGAGTGATTACGGCAAGCAAATGGGGCCTGGCTCACCGTATTTGCTGCGATAAATATGCCACAGGCGATGAATCTGTGTGCAGTCGCTTCCATCGTCTGAGAAGCACCCCGAGCAGCTTGGTTTTTTTCGAATCGAGTGAAACATGACTCAAAAAAGCATGGTGTGTCAGTACTTTGAGCGGTTCCTGCAGTCTGAGGAGGTGCGTTTACCTGTTCATCAGCTCGTCAGCGTGAGGGTCACAATCTCACGATCGTTGGCCTGTCGTTGTGATATGGATGCTGATGATGTCGGCGGGTAGGCACGTGTATGGTACCGTATAGTTTCTTTCCCAGTGGCGCGCGAGTGCCTGGTGCACTAGTCATTTAATGTTTGATGCTAATGGCAGATTGATGGAGATGCGCCGCTTCACAATATGTAAAAGGTGGCAAGCAAACATGCATTCGTGCGCATTTGCGTATGACTGGAGCGAGCAGGCGTACGGAGAAACATGTAAGAGGGCACGCGGCATGCTGGGACTGGACAGTTGATGCCCTCTACACGGCATGCACTACCGTGTTGGCGGGGAGTAAACGTTTGTGGCAGGGTCCGTTTTATGAGCTACCTATTAAAACACGGGAGGAGTATTCCTGCAGTCTGCGCGTGGCGCCCCCACCTTCAGTCGTCCCATCCTCCATTTAAAGATTCGGGCATTGGGGAGACGGCAGTGGAGAGCTGCACAGATTTTGCGATTGCAGGAAGTGCGTCGGAGACTACTGCAGTGCTGAACGTTTTGAGCACAAATCATATCGAGCATGAATGGCACTGTCTCGGAAGTTGGAAGGGGTGGCTCTTCTGCAGAATACCGCTACCCGTAGATAGAGGCTGCTGTATGTATGGCGTGTTCGGAGGTGCACGATAGGCGAATGGATTTGTAGCAAATCTTGCGGAAAGGCTATAGGAAGTGTTTGTTCTTCCTTCTGCTGTGTGCTTGCATTAAGGTGGATATGCAATGCAGCTTGTTGTGCGAGTGTTGGATACGTCCCTCGATTTTCTCCTTAGAGTTGCTTGCGTGCATCGTGTTTTTGGCAAGCGATTGCGATGAAGCATGGAACACTATAGGTGCTGCCAAGCAGATACCAAAGGCGGCGAAACTCTGTTCCGTTAGGCCCTCTCTCACTACGTTTGGCTTGCTGACGAAGCATGCGTACGCATAAGAGACGCATGCTTCCATCGCCTTTTGGGCTTCACACACCCTAGGTATTTGCCCAGCCGAGAGAGCTATGGGTGGAAGAAAAGAGTGGTGGCCACCATTTTAAGGACACCTGCAGTATGAGGACGTGCGTTTACCAGTTTGCCGCGTCGTCAGCGTGAACGGCACGTTCTTGCTAGAGTCAGACTGTCATTGTGAGGAGGCGGCCGGTGCTACCGTGAAGACAGATGATGCCTTTGAGTGTTGGTGCATACGCGTTTTTGCAGTGGCACATGGGTGCCTAGTGCGGTATATATTTTCAGTTCAGTATTGGTTGCTGAGCGATGGAGACGTGCTATCCCTGGCACTCAACAATATGTGAAATGTTGCAGGAAAGCGCGCACTCGTGTGCATTTGTATTTGAACGGAACGGGCAAGTGCGCGGTGAAAATGTCAAAGAGTCCGTTGTTTGCAGGCGTTCGACAATTGATGTTATTCACAGGATATGGTCCGCCGTGTTGGTTGGGAGTGAGCGTTTGCACTTGCTGAGGTGTTGGTTCCAAGCCAAGCATTGAAGAATGCTTTGTTATTGGTCGTGAGCATTGTGGCAGGTTTGGGTCTGTGAGGTGTACCCGGAAATACAGCACGACCATTCCTGCGTTGTGCTCGTGCGTTGATGGTCGTCGTAAAGTCAGTTCAAAAGTTTTTGCTGGAAGAATATAAGTGTTTTGTGTATCACGGATTCGCCAAGCGCGGGCGAGTTAACTTTCCCGTAAGGTTATGGCAGATGCACGCTTCGCAGTCAAACGCTGCAGTTGTGACTGCAGCAGCTGTTGCGGTTGGCAGCGCCCGTTAACCTCACGCATATCTTTTGTTTGCCTTCGCTTTCAGGAAACGCAGGACGTGAGGTTTCCCCCGTCGAAAGCAAAAGGCATACGACGCAGGAAGGTCTGATAAGGCAGGAGACTGTTGGACCTGGCGATACAGCCCGTCGTATACGCACTGCCGTCGCCTTCGGAGGCTGCGAGTGCTGTCTGGAAACGCAGGACGTGGGTTTGATATGGCGATAGAACACGAGTAAAGCTATAGCGGGGAGACGGCAACGGACGCGTTGTCTTCGCCGAACGCACAGCTCAAATGCACGGTGCACTGTCATGTGCAAAGAATGGAACTTCACATAATTCTGAGGATACCAGCGTGTTCGCCCTCACAGATCTCACCAATCTAAGCTTGTGCTGGCTTCCGGAAGAATCTACGCAAACAGCGGACAGCAAGACTGGTAAACTCGGGCGGCGCGTAGGGCAGGCACTCCAGTTGCCTTCCTAGATTCTCCTGGTTGCCACGAAGAGCAACAGATGGGTTTAATAAGGCGCATAAGTGCTCCTGGAGCTATACCTAGGAACGAGTAGCATAGATGTTGTGTTTGCCGAAGGGCTAACGCAAATGCACGTTTGGCAGCCAGGTGCTGGAGTTGTGACTTAATGTCGTCGTGCGAATTGCTGCACGCTTTCATCCTCATAGGGCTGGTTACTCTGCGTTTGCTCTTGTTTCAGAAGGAAGAGGAGGTGCGTTTGACAGAGCATCAGGGCAGACACTTTGCAGACACTGTTCAAGGAGATGGAGCAGTTCGGGCAGAGCGTGGTGTGAGGCCTGAGGTTC